>OY751313.1:45636335-45946335 GCA_963564615.1 Rhorus exstirpatorius
ATTCCTTATGAAAGATTGCTATAAGAATGCGTTATAAGTGATTAATATTTATGCTGAAATAAACACTGACCGGGTTTATCATTTCGGCGTTTCCTCAAACTTGCCGGACGTTAGGAAATGAATTTTCATTTTTTTTTTTTTTCTTCTCGTTTATGAATTATACGACGTTCGTAACGGTCTGCTGGGCGAACAAATCGCATTGAACGGCATTGATGAACATGGGAACGCTGTGCTGAATCTCAAGATGACGCTCGATCAGGCTGCCCAGGGTAGACGAAAAATTCGTCTCGAGTAGATCAACGCCCTCGGCGCCAACGTGAAAGAAGAGAAAATCATCGGGCGATTCGGCGTACTGACTGAAAAGCTTGTATTCCCCTTCCTTCGTTCGATCGACACGCCAACCGAACAACTGATAGCAAGCCTGACGATATTCTTGCGATGATAATCTGAACGCATCCTTGAGGCGGGCTATCTTTATATCGTGGGTTTTCGTGAGTTCGGCGATTTCTGGGGGAAAAAAAAATAGATAATTACAAATTTACCAAATAAAGTGACACCAATATTGGCCGAGGTGATTCGTGCCTTTTACAAGCGGGGGGAATAGAGAAACAATTGCCAAATTTACGTGAACAATCGAGAGACAGAGAGAGTTACCTTGAGCATGTAGCGAGGAAACTCCGACGATCGAAGCGCCACTGCCCACTTGTACTCTGGCGCGAAGTTCCTCGACCTCGCGAACAAGCGCAAGCTGCTTCTCCTCGGCCAATTGACCGGCTATGGCAGCCGGATTCATCGTGAAATGTAATATTCTTGCATCACAATTGAAATCACCCTTCAAAGCGCGATGCTCGAGCTCACTCCTGAGACGCTCGATCTCATCGCGAAGCTTCTGACACTCGTCATTGCCCACACCAGTCTCCGTTACACCGAGATCGGCTTCGAGCTTCGCCACCAAGTCTCTGCAAAAATTTTGTCAAAAAAAAAAAGGCGCGAGATGATTCGTTGCGTTTTGTCGTCACGATGAGCGAAATTTACCAATCTCCGAGGGAAAAGGAAAAAAAAAAGCGAGAAGCATCGTCGGTCCAGTCGCCGGAGAATTTATTCTTTCGAAGATCTAATCGTGCTTCTTTTTGCGCCAAATTTTTCGGGCTTGCCACCGAGTTTAAGTACAAGCTGGGACCGCGTCAGGATGGATTTTATGCTTCAGCTGCGCTTGGAAAACAGTTATTTCGAAATATCTCAGGGAACGATTGCTCCTGAGCGAAAATGAACGAAATCATTTTTGTCGTGCACAAAATTCCCGACAATTTTCATCTCAAACTTTTGTCCGTAAGATTGGTATTCATCGCGCGGCAAAGTATCCTCCGTGCGCAATGTACCGTTCGCGAAAACAATTTTTACAAAACTTCAACGCACCGTAACTCGTTGGATACGAATTATGTGGACAAAAGTTTTTAATAAAAATAGCGGGAAATTTCGTAGTCTACGAAAGTGGTATGGATAATTTTTGTCGTAGGAACAACGATTACTGAGATAATTGAAAAAATAAATAAATAAAACTGTTTACAAAAATGGTGGCTGAAGCATAACTCTCCCCCTAGTGGCGTCAATTTGAATCAGCGTGAATAGATTTTTTTGCATTTTTCGACCATTATTTCTGGACTACGAGCAATGTATTCACCTGTAACCCTCGAGAGCTCGTTCGAGAGCAGGAATTCTGTCGTTCATCGCGTTGCTGTTGTCCGCTGTGGTAATTTCTTTCTCATACAGATCGAGCTGCTGTCGATAACTGTCGCGCTCCCTCGTAACGAGAATAATTTTCTTCTGCAATCTACCGACGAGCTTGTTTAGCCTCTCGGTCGAGCTCGTCATTTCCGTGGCAATCTTTTTTGCCTCCTCGTATTTCGTCGTGAGATTCAAATTTTCCCGATTCAACGAGTCGATCTTGGAGCGAAGCTGACCCTCCTCGGCCGCCAGTACGGCCTCGGACTTTTGCAAACGATTCAATTCGCGCCTCAGCGCTGTCGCATCACCGTCGAATCCAATGCTCTCGTATTTCGCGAGTTTGCGCAAAATTTCCGTCTTATCGGTCTCCAAGCACGCGACGCGTTCCTCCAATTTGTCCATATGCTCGATTCTACATCTCATGTTGCATATCTCTTCCTCGAGCAATAATTTGCCCTTTATCGATTCGCGCATAGACGAGATAATATTGCGCGCCGCATCGAGCTCTTTCTCAAGATCGCTCGCTTTCGCGGCTCTTGCCGACAAAAGTTTGCCCTCTTGCCACAGAGCGCGCTCCGACTCGAAATTCTCAATTTTTATTCTCGCATTTTGCAGCTCAACGTACCGCAGCTCGGCGTCGCGCTGTGACTCTCTGCTCTCGCGCAATTTTTCCTCCAGCTCGGCTATTCTCGCCTCGGAAATTTCAAGTCTTTCGCGTAATTCGACGTTTTCGCTGTTCGCGCCTACGGACAATTCGGATTCGTTCTCATTGGCAATCGCGTGTCTCTGCGCCTCGACGAGTCGACCATTTTCATTCATCAGCGTGACAATTCTCGCCTCAAGTTTCGATCTTATCTTTGAAAATTCTTTGTCGGCCTTTGCGCGAGCTTCTTGCGCCTCCTGGGACGTTCTTCTGGCAACGTCGATTCTCGCCTCGAGCTGCTTTATCGTTTGCCTGTCGAGCTCCGCCTGCGTCTCCATTATGCTCTTCTCCTTGTCGAACACCTCCTCCAACTGACGACGAATTTTGTGCAGCTGCTGATTATTTGCTTCCGAATGAGACAGTCTCGTGCGCAGAGACACCAATTCGCCCTTCATTCTTCTACGTTCCCAGGGACTGCCCGACGACGCATCGCTGCTCGTATGTTGCATCGACGTACTCGCGGAATCGTCGAGTCTCTTGCGCTTGAGAGGCGTCTCGCAATTCAATTCTTCTTCGAACACGGTCATCGGTATACCGGTACTCGAGAGACGCAACGAAACTCCGCTGTTACGACGATAATTGCTCGAGGTCGATTTCAAATCGTTGATCATTTGAATGACGCTCGTTGGATCGCCGTCGACCATCTGGAAAATATGCGCGCAACGTTCTTGTTCGAAGATAATTCAGCTCGGATAGACGCATCGGGGACGGTTGTAATAAAAACGACTTTTCCTTCGGTCATGCTCATTGAAATGTGCCTTACTATTATTATTATTATTATCGAATATTACGTCCGCAATTTGTAATTACAGATTCGGATGATTTATTCTAGGTAACGGCATCTCCTCAATGGGCCACCGACACATTTTATATTAAGGTGATTCTTGCAATCTCGCCAAATCTGGATAGACCGATGAAAATACGACAAACGGAATGGTTGAGGTTCTTGCGGCATGCTTGCAAAGTTTTAGATTCTTTCACCGTTTGGTTCTAGGGATATTATATCCTTGTAAACTTTTCCAATTTAACACGGTGGGCACAGGCACCAAAGCGACAAACAAAGCTGGAGCGCTTACTTTTTTAAAATTCTTATACTTAAAAACTAGATGAGCGAACAAAACTTTGCCGGATCGATGTAATAAACATTGTTGAAGATTCTGATGAAAAATTAAAATTTATTTACCGTAGCGTGTAATTAAAAAATGCAATTTTCTAACCCTGGGAGCAGACGGACTCTGGCTTGTTTCATGCGTACCCACTCGCCGCGCTTCGCCCCGCCTACGTTCCCGCTTATTCCCCGCTGCCGATCGCGCAAGTACTATTTTAATGATCGCTTCAGTATTTACTTATTTATTACAGGCTATGGCAATTTCCTTCGAATATTCTTCACAGCTTCTTGTATTTTGTTTTTACGCGCAAGATAAAGCTAAATTAAACAATGGATTTTATAGTTCGAGAGTTAGACAAGTTTCGCTATACAATACTTAAGGGAGGTTTCTTCTTTGTTGGGCCAAGAAATGTTCGATTTTTCACCAATTTTTTATGCGAAAAATATTAAATATAGAATGTTGATATTTGGTATGTTAACTAAGCGGTCTTTGTAATATCTTTTAAAGTTTGTAATATCTTTTAAAGTTTGTAATATCTTTTAAAGTTTATAATATCTTTTAAAGTTTGACAAAACATGGTATTGGGAGTGGGAGGAGCCACGTATATCGGTACGCCGGCGATGATATTCTTCGCTCGCGGAAGTCCCAAGTTCTGGACCGGTGATCTTAAGCAAATAAATCAAACATATTTATACTTTGTACAATATTGTGTATAAGTTGAACTAGAATGAAGAAGAAATATTGAAAAATAAAAAAAATAGCGATCGAAGGAGAAATTTAGTTTTTTTACCAATATTTTTTGCAGTTTTTTGTTCATAAAATAAAAACGTTTGAATGTTTTTGGATAATTCTAGTTCGACTTATACGCAATATTGTACAAAGTAAAAATATGTTTGATTTTTTTGTTTCAAATCACCTGTCCAGGACTTAGGATTTCCGCAAGCGAACGAATATCATCGCCGGCGCAGCGACATGCGTGGCTTCTCCCACTCCAAAAACCATGTTTTGCCAAACTTTAAAAGTGCTAACGATAATAAAATCTTGTCTGCTGAAGTTGTAAATTTGAAGTAGGATGATTCGAAGTACGATGAATACAGGAATAAAATTTATTTATAATGAATTAAAACAAACACACTGGTTATGGTTCAAAGAGTATATTGAAAGGTTGCAATAGTGAGTTCCCGAGGGTTTTTTGTCGACTGACCAAAGATTGTTCTCCTGTCAATCTCATTAAGATTCAAACTCGGAAGGGATGGGTTGGCAGAGGGAGTGTTTCAATGGAATTTGAATCTTTCATTGGATGAAATTGTAGGAATGGGAATTCAAAAATGTGATAGGTCGACTGATGAAAAAAACCAAAAAGGGTCAGTGTGAAGATGGAGCGCAAAAGAGAGATGCAGAAAGTGCAATATAAAGTACGATATTAGAGGGTCATAGACTAAGGAAACGGAAATGGTCAAAAAACATTGCTGCTTTTTATGAGAGCTCGAGTGAGACCCTTGACTAATTTGACCATTGGGTCGAGAGATGCAGCGGAGGGAAGCGAGGGTAATCAAAGATTATTTTTTCCAAACAGTAAACTTATTGAATGACGGGAATTTCTCAAGTTATGCATAAACCTATCTTTATTTCAGCGGAGGATTAGTGAAAGATGGAAGGCTAAGGATTTGAATTTCTAAATTGTTCGATGATGGGTATTTTTCAAGAAGATTGTAAGTTCGTACGAAATACATAGTTTCTTAATGATTATCGAAATTTACTAATACTGATTCATGTTGCGCCGCAACAAAAAGATATTATCGTGTTAAATAAAGACTGCTTAGTAAGTGTACAAAATATCAACATTCTGTAATTAATATTTTTCGCATGAAAAATTGGTGAAAAATCAAACATTTTTTGGCCCAAAAAAAGTAGAAACCTCCCTTAAAGCCCCCTGTAGCGGGATTCCGTAACTCTCTGGCAATGATTATTGCTGTCGCTATGAAGTTACGGAATCCCGCTACTGGGATTTTATATTTTTTGAGTACCATAACACTGAAAATTTTTTGTTCGTATTGCTTTTCGATGTTTTTTTGTTCTCAACAAGATGCATGACAAAAGTTTTTTTTTTTTAGTGGTCTAGCGGCGATAAACAAATTTCCGACGTTTTGTCAAAATATCACATTCATTGTGCATAAGATTGATCGGAAAATGTTCATCATTCTGTATAAATGTTATCATCATGCATCGAGTAGCTCTCGATATGTTCATCAAATTGTCTCCGACATTAGCCGACCCTATGATTTTCATTCCGTAACAATAAATATCACTAAAGGCATTATTTTTAAAGTATTAATCATCATATTTCCAAAATTAATGCATCTACCCTAATATTTATGCATATATACTGACATTCTGTCAACATAACTGACGCGACGAAATCGACTCAATTAATCATAAATGTAACTTTTGTAAGTTTCGTTATTAATTCGTGCTGTTTTTAATACCGTATAAAATTTCCCACCGCTCTAAGGTGCATCCCTTGTAAATATATTATATTTATAACGTAAACGATTCGTGCCTAACCTCAAAAAAGTACTCAACACTTTGCCATGGTAATTACAAGGAACTTTAATTAATATTTTATTGATTTTAATGTGTATACTCACGTTTTCTGTTAATTATTATTGGCCTCACATTCAATTTATAATTGCACGATGTATAATAAATAAATAAATATTATATTGTTGAATGGCGCGTCTTTTTTCCCCACAAACTTCGTTTTGAGTTTTGACGATACTGCCCCCCCAGACCCTATAGCACAAAAGTCAGAAAGACGACTAATGGATATCAATTTAGCAGTTTCCGGTATGGAGCGCGCACAAAATAAAATGGAAAAAATTATTTTATTTATTTATTTATTTATTTATTCAACTTTTTCATGCTCCCCCGCCTGATTATCATTTTTAGTGCCTAAATGAAGGGTTTTGTCGAAAAAAAAAAAAAAAAAAACAATAAAATTCGGAAAAGTAGTCTATCTAGACAGTTACCATTTTTTCACCGAGAGATGGCGCTACGATCTAAGTCTCGTGCTTATAGTGGCTACGTTCAAGACGGAGGACGGAGGACGGAGTACGATACTGCAATTGAGTCAAAAAAAAATGTATTGCTGCATAATTATAGTTATTTCATCATGCAATCATTTATTATTTATTGCGTCCAATTAGCGAGACAAAAATAATCAAATGACATTTCAAGAGTTCCGAATTTAGTTGAAATTCCAAACTGTCCGAAATATAACCTAAATTCAGTTATTCGTCGATGAATTGTAGTAATATATTCGACACGATCTTGAGGTAAGATTGTAAAACGAAAAAATTTGTTCCATTTTCCTAGCGGAACACTGTATTGACTGTATGTACGAGATCTGAGCTTTCATTCAGTGACAATGGATGAGAAGGTACGAGTGTTGCGCCAGTCATATCTGTAAAATTTAAACATAATTTTCATTTTTGCAAATATTTGATCGACTCAATTTCCTCAATTTTTATTTTGTACAAAATTTCTGTCGAGACAACGATTTCATGGTGATCGCCTTGAAAGAATTTTTCTCTCGATGTACCATGAAAAACGAAACCCTGCAGTCTCTGTTTTGCTCGCTCTGGTTTAATTCTATCAGTTTTTTAAAGCAAGACCATCGGCCTTATATTACTTCTATTTTTTTGCCTGAAATTGCCTTTTTTTTTGCGAATTTAGCGTAACTATCGCAATCTCTTGTATCTCTATGTAGTTTCTTGACTTCCGGTGTGTTCCGAACAAATTTTTTTGCACTCTAGTTTGTTTTCTAGTCGATATTTGTGTGCCTGAAATCCTCTAGCTCCGACGATCTGAACTTGCAATTTCTAATGTAATTTTCTTCATTATTTTCACGTTTTTCTTCTTTGTCAATTTTTATGCAACCGCCTTAACGAGATTCAAGAGACCCATTATCCTCTTACCAGCTTTACTGCTCTTTATTTAATTTTTTTTTTTTTTCGAAATGTTTTTTTCACCCGAAATCCCAGTTTTTCATGAATCCGCAGTGTCCGTCCAGTAAAAATTTTTCTACCTCTGTACTCGGTGTAAAAAAAAACTTGCCGCCTTCTATTTTGTCGCTGAGCTACAATTTCCTTGTCTAAAATCCTCTAGCCAACCTCGATCCCATAAATTCACGACTATCCTCATTAATATCGTACTTTTTTCTTTCTATCGACTTTGCTCTTCCTTGTACTAGACCCATTTTTCTTCATAAAAACAGAGGAGTTTTTTTCACCAAAAAAACTCCTCTGTTCATTGATCCGAAGTTACGAGCTCAAATTTCCTGCATGAAGTTTGCATTTTTCGTGTTTCGATCGTTGAATTTGAATTGAATTGAATTGAATTGAATTTATTGAGTGTGAGTGTCATAAAATACAATAGATCGTGTATATATATTGTATAGAAGTGCATTAATCCCCAATGTATAACATACGTTGCCACACGGCGACCCACCCAATGGTAAAAAAAATGAAGATTGCATAAGCGCCGTAAGCACTTGTCCGCGATCCCTCTATGACCCGTGCCTAGCCCGGACCGGGCGCGACGAGCGTCATCCCACGAGAGCTCCGCTTTTCGGAACAACAGGGGCTCTTACCGGACACCGCCCACCGCACCCGGCCCGAACCAGGCATAGGTCTACAATAAATTTTAGAAACTAGATAGTTATTGCACAGGAATCAGTCACTAAGTATGGAAAAGTAAATTAAGATTGTTGTGCTGGTTACTCAGTCAGGGGAAAGGGCGGAGTCGGTGCGCACTGGGCATTCATTGACGATACAATGTTGCGCCGCTCACGGGCGAGCGGGTCTTTTTTCTCTTTCATTATAAATATTCTAAAAACGGTACTGTCAAAAATTCTGAAATTTTTACAGAATATCCAGATAATGTCTCTCAAAACGTATTGATATTTTTCAGCTTATTGGCACCATTTTCTCGTCAGATATTACGTAAATACTGAAAAAATTGACAGAATTTATCTATCATAGGTGCAATTAATCTACGAAACACATTAACTGTCCGAATTTTTTTTCTCAAAAAACGGTACTGCGAATCGCACCCAAGTTTTACAAGAACGTAGGCAAAAAGATTATATACATTGTGGAAAAATTTGGTCCGCATGGCGTCATTTTGAAGTATCATCACAACAACCTTAAATAATAAAATAAGAAAAGGGCTCTCTATCTCATCTCGAACAATCTATCGTGTACTACGTACATCAGTTAGGATGTTGCCGATTTTGTTAATATAGATAACTGTTGTATCGTAATAATGTTGCTACTATTTTTCCTACAGTATCGTTCTCATTGTTTGGTTGAAAATGTTTTTGACCGCTGCTTTCGGTATAGCGCTTCGCACGTTTTTTGTTAGAATTCAATATTGATGCCCGCTGATTAGCAGTAATGCCGTTCATTATCTTCGCCGCAATGTTCCTGAAAAAAAAAAAAAAAAAAAAAAAATCGTCAGATCCTTCCGTGTCCGAGTAACAATTTCTTTGACGGATATTCTCCAGCGACCGTATTATTAAAATTGTGATGTAGATTTCTTCTCATTAATTCCTTACTTTTAATTCTCAATTTTCTTACAACGGTGTTAACAAAAAAAAAAAAGCATTTGTATCTTTCGCGTGCCTTAAATTAAGGCATGCGAAAGATAAAAATGCTTTTTTGAAACGATATTTTTGAACAATGAAAACTCCCATTCTTGAATTCTCTCGATAATATTGGCCTCGACGAACTATTCCAGCCGATCGAGGGAGAAGCAGAGCCGAGGATAACGCGTTCGAGAGCGAGGCACATAAGGAGAAAGCGTCTGTTGAGCGCGAGGCGAAAAGCTGAAAACGATTCGTCCGTCGTGACGAATATCGTCGCGAAAAATTCGAAAAGTTCGGAAAATCATCCGATCGAGGTGTCGTTGAGCAAATCGAAGGCTCGAAGATTGCGCAAGAGAAACAAAACCAAGAACGTCGTCGAGACTCTCGACGAGAATTTTCAAGTTAAAGCGAATGTCGTTGATTCACCGTCGCGACTAAAAAAATCATCCGCCGAGAGCGCTCAAGTTGCTCAAGCTCAATCGAAGCTCGAGATCGAATTTTCCAGCGTTAAGGACGAAATTGACGGCGAATTTGCGTCGAGCGAGCACGTATTGTTTGAGAACGAGAAAAATCGTAAAATAAGCGAAAATTCGGTTAATATCGCCGTTGATCAAAGACGCGCAAACGAGAATTGCGAATTCGGCGAGAGTTCGAATTTTATGAAAAACGATTTTACGAATTCGCGAATAATCGAGAAAATTGAAACGACGAGGATCGACGATCGCGCCAAAGAAAGCACGAATCGCATCCGTGAAACTTCGTTGATCCGTGAGAAAAAAATTTCGTCGATGAGCGCTAGCGGAGGAACGAGCGACGATGTCGCAACGACGAATTTAACGACGAGCGAGCGAACTTCCGGTACAATGAATTATCAGGAAAAGACGCGCGAGCAAGTGAAAGCCGAGCGCGAAGCGAAGAAAGCGGCTAAAGCAGCGTCGAAGAGCAAGCTCAGATCGACGAAACCGGAAGTTACGAGTGACGTCGCTTCGTACGAATCGAGAAATGAAATTTCCGGGAAAAAATTCGATTCGTCGAGATGCGACGTTGTCGATGGTGAAATTTTGCTTCCGAAGATCGAAAAAATTGCGATATCGTTGCCCGTTAAAGATAAACCGGAAGTCATCGATCGCGTCGGTAATTGCGGGGAATCGAGAGACGAGGGAAAGAAAAAATTCGAGTTACGCGCCGAGAGAAGAGCCAAGCAGGAGGCACAGAGAGCTGCGAAACAAGCGACGGTGAAGCTTGAGCCAAAAGTCGTTGATTCGAGAAAGGAAACGGCAAAAATTTCGGGCTCGACGGGGAGAAAAATCGATGAAACGAGAAAAATTGTCACACGAACGATTCTCGTGAAGGAAAATATTCACGAGGTTAATTTATTCAAGCATCTTTATTACGAGAGAGAGCAGGCTCTCGTTAAAGTTCCTATCGTTCATTCAAATATACATCCGGCTATCGTGAGATTGGGCGTCCAATATGCCGATAAAGTAATCGTCGGTAGCAATGCGAGATGCGTGGCTCTTCTCGCGGCCGTTAAACGGCTCGTAAAGGATTTCGAGAGACCGCCTCAGGCCGATTTTAATCGTGGATTCGAGGCTAGCCTGCAAGAATCCTCGGCTTATCTTCATCATTGCCGGCCTCTCGCTGTCTCTATGAAAAATGCCCTTAGACATCTCAAAGCGCAAATGGCGCAATTGTCGACGACAATGTCCGACGATGAAGTACGTGAATCGTTATTACGCTATTTTTTTTTTTTTTTCTGTTTTTCTTTTTATTTTTTCAATTTTTCATCAGAATATGTAAAAAAACATTGAGAAACGCACATTTGATTCAATTTTTGTCAAAATTTCTCAACAATTTTGGGTTTTATGGGATTTGGAAATTGAAAAAGAAAAAAAAAACGAAAGGTCCGTGTTCGCTCTAACTTTCGTAAATTTTTGCAGCTATCGAACTAATTTTTTTTTTCTTTTTAATGCAAGTAGACTCGGTCGCGAGGATGATTGGTATTGAATTTTGAAAAAATCGCTCCGGAGATTTGGATTACAAAAAAAAGTTGAATTTTTCAAAATAATCTCCGATAGCTCGGACTTGAGCAAATTTTTGGCTATCGAGCTAAAGAATTGTACGCGAATGGATGCATGGGCACTGACGATAATTCCCGAAGGGGTTCAAATTTTTTATAATTTTGATTTAAAAAAAAAAAGAAAATAAATCTCTAATAGCTTTAATTTCCGCAAATCTTTGGCTAATTAGCCGAATAGATTTTTAATGCACAATCACCGTTTTGATACTGAATTTCGGCAAGAATCGATCGAGGAATTCGGATTGTCGAAAATATCGAAATTTTTCAACAAATTACCGATCTTGCTTCGAATTTTATTGTAAAGTTCGTTATCAATGTTGAAATTTGATTCAGAAAAAACGTAATCGTGCAAATTAGAAATTTGCACATTGCTTCCTCATTATTTTTATGACGAAAATTTGAAGAAAAAAAAAAAAAAGAACCAAACGTTAACCGAAGACGCAGAGAACATTTGTTTCGTATAATAATAATAATAATAATAATAATAATGCAAATGAGCTATCAATGAATCGTTGAATTCACTGCAGGCAAAGACAAAATTGGAAAACGCCATCGACAAATATATTCAGGAAAGAATTCAACTCGCCGACAAGGCCATATCCATCAAGATACAAACGAAAATTTCCAACGGTGACGTCATACTGACTTACGGATAGTAAGTTAACGAATTTACGAATAAGTAGTTTTTTTTTTTTTTACGTAGTATTTGTTAACTATTTTCTAACAATATCCTTAACCCTTTCGGTCACAGTGGGACCGCTACGGTCCCACCTTACAAATAATTACCTCAGAGCTCTAATATTAAATCAATTTGGCTAAATTGGATACTCAAGGGTTTTTGGCGTCGCCGATCACGAATTTGAAGCTAGAATTTCATAATTCCTAAATCCAAGATGGCCGATGAGCAATTGTATGAAATGAAAAAAACTTTGATTAACCGGGGCGGAACTTGTTTTTTTCTGCTTTTTCGTTTTTTATACTTTTATGTTTGTTTTTTTCTGTTTTAACCAAAATAACAAGTTTGCCCCGGCTTATCAATGTTTGTTCATTTCATACAATTGTTCATCCGCCATCTTGGATTTAGGAATTACGAAATTCTGGCTTCAAATTCGGGATCAGCGACCCCAAAAACCCGCGAGTAAAAAATTTCAGGCCAAAATATTGAGTAGAAAAATGTATGACTGAAAGGGTTAAAATACACATCGTGTTATCAAACATTTATCTCTTAATCTTCATTTATTCCTCTACTCCAACACTTTTTCTTTCTCCTTACTAATTTTTTTTTTTTTACAAACCTCTATTTCCCTATCGTAATCGCACATCCCTTTTTGTATTTTCCCCACACAGCATATTTATCATTTCTCCCTTTGTTGCCCATTCCTCAATTACTTCCATTCGCTCCTCTGCATTCTTTCTTGCTTTCTCCGTTACTAACTCGACCTTTTTTACATATCAACAAATGCTCCATCGCGTCTCATCTTGTTCTTTACATATCCTGCACTTCCGATCCTTCTCTCCTTTCTTTTCCGCCCTTCCTATGTTGCCACATCTTAACCTTGCCCATATATCTTTGTCCCTTTCATTTAACACCCTCTTATTTTTTTTTTTTTTTTAATCTTTTATCCATCAATAATTTGTACAATATCACTTTTGTGAGAATGCTATTTTTGTTTGTAACATTTGGACGTACAATATATTTTGTTTAAAAAAAAAAAAAAAAAAAAACCATTTATCGCTTCATTACAGCTCCTCGTTGATTTGCAAAATTCTGTGCGATGCACACGACGCCGGTAGGCAATTTCGCGTCGTCGTTGTCGACGGAAGACCCTGGCTCGAGGGACGCGAACAACTTCGACGCTTGGCCAAACACGGACTCGAATGTTCCTACGTTTTGATAAACGCTCTTAGCTTCATCATGCCTCAGGTAAAAAAAAAAGAGAAAATTGATATATTTTTGTTTACGCCTGAAATATTAATTCGTTTGTTAATAATTTTATTTTAGACCAATCTAATAGATCTTTTGAAATGCAATTTTTTTTTTTCTTTTTTTTTCTTTGCCAATACATGTTCCGAAGTAACTCCTCCAATCTAGTATATATATATATATATATATGTGTATTTTTTTAAATTAATTATTTTAAAATAATTATAGACGTGTAAATATATTGTGAATAACAGGTGAGCAATGTATTTCTCGGGGCTCATGCAGCTTTGGCAAACGGCGCGGTAATATCGAGAGTCGGTACAGCGCAGGTTGCACTTATGGCTAAATCCTTCAACGTTCCTGTATTGGTCGCTTGCGAGACGCACAAAATGTGTGAGCGCACACAAACGGACTCGATCGTCTATAACGAGATAGGTGAGCAAAGAAAAATAAATAATAATAAAATTCTTACAAATGAATTATAATGTCCATCATCTCGTGCCAATTATCAACAGTATAAATGTGCATGAGATAAAACTACGGAGAATGTATGGGCGATCACAAACGATGAACCATCAAAATGGGGGAAGAATTTAGTTAATGTGGACAAAAAAATATGGAAATAGAAGACATAATAACGATGATAAGGGAACGAAGAGATGTGGAAAGAATAGATAAAAGAATAAAAAGAGGGGCTAGAAAACTTGAAAAAAAAAAAAAAAAAGGAAATTCTAAGGAAGAAAAAGGAAAAAATGAGAATATCGTCGCACAATGCAATGTACAAATAAATTATTGAGAAGGATGATTTGCCTTGGGAATACTGGTCCGAAGAGGGTGTTGAATGGAAGGGACAAAGATATGCGGGCAAGGTTAAGATGTGGCAACGTAGGAAGGGCGGAAAAGAAAGGAGAGAAGGACCGGAAGTGCAGGATATGTAAACAACAAGATGAGACGCGACGGATGATGTTGAAATTTGCATCGTTGGAATGCAACGAACGTAGGTTAAAAAAAAAAAAAAAAACCATTTCCAGTATTGTTTTTAAGTCGAAAATCGTTTGAACCTTTTTTTTTGTTTTTTTTTTTTTTTTGCGACCTGGGGCCTAAATATGACAGTAAAGCGTTGACAGTACTGGAAATTATCTTTATTTAATTAAAAAAAAACCTATTTTCGTTGCATTTCAACGATGCAAATTTAAACATCATCGCGACGGAGCATTTGTTGATATGTAAAGAAGGTCGAGAATTAGTAACGGAGAAAGCAAGAAAGAATGCAGAGGAGCGGATGGAAGAAATTTACGAATGGGCGATAAAGGGAGAGACGATAAATATGCTGTGTGGGGAAAGTACAAAAAGGGATGTGCGATTACTATAGGGAAATAGGGAAGGTTTGTAAAAAAAATGAGTAAGGAGTAAGAAAAAGAGTTGGAGCAGAGGAATAAATGAAGATTAAAAGATAAATGTTCGATAGCACGATCTGGATTTTAAGGATATTGTTTGAAAATAAGTGAACGAACATATACCCTGTTTTACATTATATTATTTTGTGAAAAATTCGACAAAGTTATGCAAAAAAAAACACACTACTGCTAACTGGGGAGAATCATATTTTACGTATTTCATATATTTCGCACGAAAAAAAATGCGATTATAAATAAATAAATGAATAAATAAATATACATATGAGTAAAAACATCGATTATCAGCCAAGTTTGGTCTTCACTATCGGCTATCGTTCTGTAAGTTACACAGCTCGGTGTCTTTGTTGAAAAACACGTGCCATAATTTTTTCAGATTTTTTCCTCCATTTTTTTAGCTACCATTGGGTATCGAATTCTTTCATTTGAAACTTTTTTTTTTCCATTTAATTTTGGCGGCTTGGATTTGAAAAGAAAAACAATTCTATATTTTTTTTTGTAAAAAAATCTTAACTTTCCGAAAAAAAATATAGCCTTATTGAAATACGTGTGGAAGACTCTCAAAATCAAGATTATAATCTGAAATGTCGTTTTTTCGCCATTGCCCAAAGTCGAAAAAAAATTTCCATATTTTTTTCAGAAAGCTGAGAAAATTTTATATTATATATGTCATTTTTAAGTTGGGATCTGTAAAAACACTCCTGGGATTAATAAAAATGCAAAAAAAAACAGTATAAATCTCATTTATTCCAACAATTTTAATATTTTTTTATTTTGTTGAGTAGCTGTTGAAACGAACAATAGACAATTGTTGCGTACCGGTGTAAATACTGGCCTATTGTTTTTATTATTTTACCATTACGACAACATACAATCATTCCAGTTGAAATACATGTGTACTAGAGAAAACGTTTCCGAGTTCGACACAGGCTTGAGAATAACTGTTCCCAAATTATTTGGTATAGGCGAGAATGAATTCAATGATTGAGCACCTTTGACGGTCTTTGAACGCAAAGATATTTGTTCAATTTCAGTCTTTGAATTCAGATACCTAATATTTTCCAAAAACTCAAAAGTTACATTTGGTATTAAAATCGTTAGAATAAATGAGATGTATAATGTTTTTTTTTTTTTTACATTTTTATTATTCCCACGAGTGTTTTTAGAGATCCCAACTTAAAAATGACACATAATGTGTAAAATTTTCTCAGCTTTCTGAAAAAAAATATATAAATTTTTTTTGAACTTTGGGCAATGGCGAAAAAACGACTTTTCAGATTATAATCTTGATTTTGAGAGTCTTCTTATATTAATTAAGCTCAATTTTTTTTTTCGGAAAGTTGAGATTTTTTTACAAAAAAATATAGAATTGGTTTTTTTTTCAAATTCAAGTCGCCGAAATTGAATGAAAAAAAAATAAAAAAGTTTCAAATGAATGAATGAATGAATGAATGAATGAATGAATGAATGAATGAATGAATGAATGAATGAATGAAAACCCAATGGTAGCAAAAAAAAATGGAGGAAAAAATCTGAAAAAATTATGGCACGTGTTCTTCAACACAGACACTAAGGCTGTGTAACTTAGAAAAATATCCTCTATATTGAAGCCCCAAACTTGGCCGATAATTGATGTTCTTACGCATGCATAGAATACAAAAATACAGTAAATAAACATATTTACTATATTTTTGAAAAAAAATATTTGTTTTTCAGCCGAACCCATAATGTTAGGCATAATGTTAAACTCGCTTTCTCGACGAATCGAACGAGAAAAAAAAACCCGTTCCTTCAATATTGGAGGATATTTTTTAAAAATATGTTTTCCATTTAATTAATAATAAGAAGAAAAAATAATGCATGTGTACTATTTATATGGTGAGTCGGGTAAACTGTTAACGTGTACATTTATATATTATTATTTTTTTATCATAATATCCAGCGAATCCCGATGAGCTTGCGAAAAATCCAATGGGAATTGTGAAAAAGACGTCGCTGATAAATTGGCGAGGAAAAAAATTTCTGAATCTTCTCAACATCACGTACGACGTAACACCCGCGGATCTCATATCCACGATCGTTACGGAATTGGGCATGTTACCCTGTAGCAGCGTTCCGGGAATATTACGAATAAAAGCATCGGCGATCGAATTTTCACGATCCACCTTTTAGCATCACAGTCGGAGCGTGGCGGCCGATCGATAGACCGGACGCATTTTGTGTTTTACGTAAAAATAAGAAATGAAAAAATAATTTACGAAAAAAACAACAACTGCGGATTATAATTGCCAGCTTGAAATATAATAATGTATACGATCATCCTGAATTTTAATAATCGCTGTACATTGTTTTGGGTATTTTTTAATAAATCTCTACGCAAGCCGCTCGTATTAGGCGTTCTGGTGAGTTTTTTTTTGCATTAATTTCAACGAAACCCAAAATCTCGGTGATTTTTTTGGGCAGGGAAATCCAGAGAGCTGGCTTTTTACTTTTTTTTTTTCTTTCTCATCAAATAGATCAAACGCTCGGGTCTCACCCAGATAGAAATGTGGCAGCACGGAGACGCCACAGTGGCGATACGCTCCGGCCCGCCGTTGTCGCCATGTACGTCCGCATGTGACGACACTGGGACTGCACAGTAACTGCAGAGACTACTAGTCTCTGCTACTAGGCTCTGTCCCTACTCATGGAGCCGTATTCTGTAGTTTCTGTACACCGATCGACTTCTCTCAGCCGACTTCGACAAGTTTACCCTCTCTCGTTTTCATAGTTCATGTTTTACTGATCACGGCAAAATATACCATGGGCCATGGACTAACCACTTACCAAGATTGGTGAAAGATCGTACATTTTGGTTTTCGCGAAGTCGATTGAGAAGTCGATCGGTGTACAGATTACAGAATACGACTCCTGGTTTGGGTGGGGAAGTTTACCCAAATTTTTGGCCGCGTGGTGGTGCTACAGTCACTGTCTACTTTGGACGCAAAATTTGAATCATTTATTCGCCTTAAACTGATTTTCTAAAAAAATGGATTCAAACAAGTATGAGGGATGAAAAATAAACGAGTTAAAAGCAGAATTGAAAAGACGAGGTGCGAAATTGACAGGAAAAAAAAGATTTGCAGGACAGGTAAGTTTATGTGCGAATTTAAGGTTATGTTGTTATGTTAGCACTTTGTCAGTTTTAAAATAACTAAGATATCATCGTCAAATAGTTAAATATACGAATTAGACTGATTAACAGTGCCCCTCAAAATAAATTATCCATATAATTATATATGTACATAGTAAAATAATTGTAAAAATGATGTACTAGCGAAATACATAACGCAAAACTGCATTTCTTCAGCTGTAAATTGTTGCTAATATTTTTCAGACTTATTTACTATGATCGAAACAATAATTTTTATAATTCTGATGGAGAATCAGCATCTGGTGTGGTTGATAATTGTTTTCCAACACCAGCGTCCAATCTTCTTAAAGATATCAACAGCGACACTGTTTTGCCGCCACTGAGCAAACAGCATATTCTGATGTACCTTGAAAGGTAATAATTTTCATATAAGAAATATTTGTCGTTTTATAGTCTTCTGCCTTGAAATGTACTGAACATAACCTGGATGATTTCGTTGATGTAAAATTATTTTCATTAAACATTTTATGCCTGATGTGCCTGATGTTTTATGCCTTAAAAGTTCAGTCAGTGGACTGAACTTTTAAGGTTATGGCAGTAACCATGATCAACGAAGTCAGACGTACATAGAAGCCCAGTTCCTATGCTTGGCGTGAAGACAAGTTTTTTCGGATGTAAACGGCCACTGGAGGAGCGACGGTCGGGCTGTGACGTCACTCCTGATCGAGTACGCCCAGTTCAAGGAATAGTGGGGCGTCTGAAGAGAGAGAGAGAGCTAGAAAGCGTCTGTCTCTGTTTAGAGCATAGGAATATAAGAGAATTCAAAGTATAAAAGGGACCCCGAGGCATAATGAGACGCGCGAATAAATATATATGATGGATATAGAAATTAGATTCACGGGATAATGAAATTCAAAATACTCATATAAATCTCAAGCGGGGGCCGGAAGTACAATAACTCTTGTTTGATACTGATTGAGCGAAGTAGTCGTCTGGTACCGTGCCAGATTGATATGCGCGAGGTCGTTGGTACGATTCCCATTGGTTGCGAATTTTTTTTTATTATAAATCGTCAACACCTCAAGTGAAAATCAAAATTATGTCTCGCATGCATAAACATGAGACACGCGCGAATATATATTTGCTATAGGAACCATGCCCAAAGCAAATAATGTTTATTTTTGTCATGTGAAATGTGAAATGAATTCGTTGATTTTTCTGACTAAGACACGCCGATTTGAAATTTTAATATTACTTTTAAAAACGAAAAACCCTCAAGTCTGCTCTCTTCCCCGTAAAAATATCGAATTAATAATGTATTTTGAGGTAAAACCTTTTTTTTTCAACCCTCAATATCTTTTTTACGTATTTTATCGAATTTCTTTATGAAAAATGAGCTTATTTTTTCAACTGAGACTTTTTTTCACACGCAAACTCGATCAACAATGTTTTCGAGATTGATTACAACACAAAATTATTACAAATAAATAATTTCCTCAAACGATAATTCGAGAATCCCTGAAACGAAACTCAAAAAAAAATCTAAAAAAAAAAATAATTCAGTCCCGTCATTCGAGGTTGCAAGGTCGCGATCGATATTTGATAAGGCTGAAAGATTCAATTTTAATAAACAATAGAAAAAACGATGTTAATTGTTCGGTGTTATGGCATTGAGATAAAAAAAAAACAGTATGTTTGCTGCGCCAATATGAAAGATTGTCATTCTTTTAAACAATCACGTATGCTCTTTTCTAAAGTCCAGCCCTAAAACTAACACTACAAATATCATCGTTATTCGTTAATTGCTATTCGTTAATTATTATTATTTACGATAATTATCATGAAATTTTGAATTAATTGATTTAAAAGAATGATAATAATATTTACAATAATTCAAACTCAGGCAAATATCAAAAAAGAGGAAGTAATAAAAATAATTATTTAAAATATCATCGTTATCATTGATTATTCGTTAATTATTATTATTTATGATAATTGTCATGAAATTTCGAATTAATTGATTTTAAGAAATAATAATAAAAATTACAATAATTTGAACTCAGGCAAATGTCAAAGAAGAGGAAGTAATATAAATAATTATTTAAAATATCATCGTTATCATTGTTTATTCGTGAATTATTATTATTTATGATAATTATTATCATGGAATTTTGAATTAATTGATTTTAAAAAATGATAATAATAATTATAATAATTCAAACTCGGGCAAATAATGTCAAAGAAGAGAAAGTAAGAGGTGGTTCGTTGCTTATCATAGTTTTCGAAAATTTACAAAAAAAATTCCCACCGTCAGAAAGCCAAAATCGAGAAACCATATCTGACATCGTTTTTTCTTAATTTTTCGAGTCAAAATAATGTAGACGTTGCAAAAAGAAGAATTAAATATTTAATAATAATTATAACGATGATAATTATAATTAACAGTTATAAACATCATGTTAATTACAATTTAATGTGAAACAAAAATATAGCGCGCGAGGCAGTAACGGGTGAGCGCTTGAGCGAGCGTGAGAAGTGGGGGGTACGCGTCATCGTGCGCCGGCGAGGTGAGTAGCGGGGAGTGGGGAAAGGATACAGAGAGAGAGAGCGAGCGAAAGCCGATCAGTTCAGTTGCCCGTCGCCCGTCGCCGGTGCCGGGTCGCCGGTCGCCGGGTGTTGTGTCTCGCGCATTGTTGTGTGTTCTGTAAGCCACTATGGCAAAGCGTTGAAAAAATAAAAAAATAATAACGTTTAACACGAGATCGTTGCATAATAAAACAATCGGAACTAATTGAAACGAAAAATTAATAATCAAATAATTAGAAATTAATAATAATTAATATGAATAATAATTAACGTTCATTATTTTAAAGTTCACCAAGCAGTAGTAGAGGCGTGAGAGCCGCGAGAGAGAGAGGCGATAGTACGTCACCGCGTAGTGCCGCGTCGCGTAGTACGTCGTAGTGGTCGTAGAGCGTCACGTGTTCCTCGAAACTCGAACAATGCGTATTTTTCGCGTTTCCTCAATTTCACCAATTTCACGCAGTTTTTCTTTTACCTCTCAACATTTCGAGTGATCGCGTAAACAAAAGTGCGTTATTCTTCGAGAAAGTTTAATCCGCGAAGGACCGCAGTCTCGTGCTTCGCCCTGACGAAATTTCCTCGTGAATCAACCACACGTCGAACATAACCTGCCAGACGTCTTTACTACTCGTGTCTTTTTTTCTCCCCGCGATAAGCCGGATTATCGTTGACAGCTCAGGGTAAGTGACTATCTCGTTTCAAAGACTCTTTTCATTATCCTTATTATTTATTCATTCATTTATTTTATAAAATATCCTTTTTTATTTTATTCTCTTAAATCGTACGGAATTTTTTGGCTTTTACGCGTCCTCTCGATCCTCTCAATTTCCATATTAGATTAAACTTCTCGAGATCCCCTCGAAATTTTTAATTTGCCTTGTCTCTGCGTCTTTCACGCCGCTCTTCCCGCTTGTAGTCCCAGAGACGGAGATCATCCCTGTTACAATTTTGAGCAGGCTCGGGTTTTTAGAATTCCCTTTTGCCGGGAAACTTTTTCGGACATTCCCAAGAATTTACAGAAATGACGATAGGTTTTTGAGCCCGCTAAAAGCGTAATCTCCGTCTACTCCGTCACTACTTTGTCGAACAAGAGCGATAGAAACTTCCTACGGGCTGAAATCCCAACGGAGCAAATTATTTCATCAGGATTATCAAAAAATTTGCTCGATGACATCTACTAGCTTATTCTAAATTTTTCTCATTCAAAAAGATTTCAATATTTGAGGAAATAAGAGAGCCAAATTTTAGTTAAAAAATTTCCAAATTTGCGATCACAGATTGGACAAACGGACGCTCATGTTTGATAACAAATTTGATCGGAGATGACCAAAATGTGGTCTAGATTTTCCAGAATTTGTGGTTAATAATTTTTTTTTTTTTTTTTTTTTACTAAAATTCGTGGAGCTTTCATAAATTTGTAACTCAACGAGAGAGATGCGATAATGAGAAGGAAATTTTGAATTTGTACTATTTTAATTTACGATGGAATTATTTTTAATAATAATCATAAAAAATGAATTGATAGTAATAAATTAACTTTCATTCATTCTGATAATAATTAATTTAATTGTTCATGGATCTTCATTTTATTATGATCGATGGTTTTTAAAATTTTACAAAGCGGGTTCCAAATCGGCCACCTCCACGCGGTGGAACCTGGGAAATTCATGCTTCGACAATGTTTTATTGTAAAAGCATGAATTTGCTGACGGCTGAATTCGCGTTTGTAAAAATTGCGCCCGAAAGCGCCTGGTAATCATACCATTGAATAATTTCATTACACGGCTCTCGCGTGCTTGCTACTTTAAGATATATTTTGATCAATAGCAACATCCACATTTTTCGTATCATAAACGTATTCTGTTTTTAACATTTTTTATTTCAGATATCACAAAGATGTGCTCGCACATTATCATGATTACGTGTTTCTATGCATTTTTTATGTTTTTTTGTATTATAATGTGACTCCGTGCATTTCGCTTGATTATGCTTAACATGCGTTTATAATATATATATATATATATATATATATATATACAAATATATATTGTAGGTTCAAGTTTCCATATTATTATTCCACATGTATTTCTCATGTTATAGGTTGTTTATATAAATATAATGTTCCCATTATTATAGGATGCACAAATTTTTTTCATCGATCATGTCCGTCGTTGGAACAAAATTTTTTAGGTTTTCAGAAATTCTCATTGCTTTAGGGACTTTTTCTTTGAACCAAGTTGAACCCTTGCGTATTACTGTTGAGAGATTCTCATAGTAAATTTAGCGGCTCTAGGAACTTTTTCTTAGATTTAAGTTAGCCCGTTGCGCATTAATGTTAAGAGTTTTCTTCCCCAAGCTTATGCTAACTTTAAGATTTCTAGTTAACTGATTTAATATAATATTTCTATCCGGATGTAGGTAGGTATAAGAAATTTAATCAATGAAAATTTAATTTTTAATGATTGTTCATTTTATTATGCTTTATGATTTTTTTAAATTTTGCAAAGCGGGTTCCGAATCAGCCACCTTCACGCGGTGGAACCTGGGGAATTTATGCTTCGACAATATTATTTATTGTAAAAGCGTGAATTTGCTAACGGCTGAATTCGCGTTTTTTTTTTAATTGTGCCTTAAAATGGCTGGTAATCATACCATTAAATAATTTCAATATGCGACTCTTGCATGCTTGCTACGGAAAAAACTCGATATTTTATATGTATATTCCACGTGAATTTCTTGAATCGTTGGGGTTAATTTGCAAATGATTCTATTTTTCAGGTTATGTTTCACGCATTGTAGGTTAATTTTTACTATTACCATGTTGCATCTATTTCCTTAGGTTACAGGTTATTTATGTCATGTTTTCACTATTATACGATGTATACAACATTTTTCCATCGATCATGTACTTCAGAACAAAACGTTTTAGGTTTTCACGTTTTTTCATTGCTCCAGGGACTCTTCCTTAGATCTAAGTCAGCCCGTTGTGCCTTAATGTTAAAAGTTCGCTGTCTAAGTTCAAGCTAGCATTAAGATTTCTCGTTGATTGATTAAATATAATATTTCTATCCGGATATAGGCAGGTATAAGTATAAGGTTGCGACTCTCAATCGGTATAAAATACCAACCCCCTATATCTAAGTTAGTCCGTTGCGTATTAAATTTAAGAAATTCTCATTGCAATTTAAGCTAATATTAAGGATTTCTAGTGAACTCAATATAATATTTTAATGCAGATATAGGCAGGTATAGGTATAAGGTTGCGACTCTCAATCGGTATAAAATACCAACCCCCTATATCTAAGTTAGTCCGTTGCGTATTAAATTTAAGAAATTCTCATTGCAATTTAAGCTAATATTAAGGATTTCTAGTGAACTCAATATAATATTTTAATGCAGATATAGGCAGGTATAGGTATAAGGTTGCGACTCTCAATCGGTATAAAATACCAACCCCCTATATCTAAGTTAGTCTTATTACGTATTAAATTTAAGAATATCTCATCGCAATTTGAGCTAATATTAAGATTTCTAGTTGACTTAATATAATACTGATATCCAGATATAGGCAGGTATTAAGGTTAAGATATCTTAATATAAATACCAACCCTCTCCGTCGACAGAGAGGGTTGGTATTCAAACAAAGCGGGAGCTTTTTTTTTTTTTTTGTTAGTTTCTATAGCACAATGAAGAAGAGATTGTTCTGGACCATTGAAGCTAAGATTGGGTTAGTTCCACCTTCATAACGATTCTCTTTGACATTGCTGGTATTTTCGTATTTTGGCGAAAATAGAAAATACCTTTGCTATCCTCAATTTCCTAATTATTTCCGCTTTGTTTCTTTTTATCCCGTTTAATTTTAGTTTCCAAAATTAGGCAAATTACGTATTAAATTTAAGAATATCTCATCGCAATTTAAGCTAATATTAAGATTTCTAGTTGACTTAATATAATACTGATATCCAGATATAGGCAGGTATTAAGGTTAAGATATCTTAATATAAATACCAACCCTCTCCGTCGACAGAGAGGGTTGGTATTCAAACAAAGCGGGAGCTTTTTTTTTTTTTTGTTAGTTTCTATAGCACAATGAAGAAGAGATTGTTCTGGACCATTGAAGCTAAGATTGGGTTAGTTCCACCTTCATAACGATTCTCTTTGACATTGCTGGTATTTTCGTATTTTGGCGAAAATAGAAAATACCTTTGCTATCCTCAATTTCCTAATTATTTCCGCTTTGTTTCTTTTTATCCCGTTTAATTTTAGTTTCCAAAATTAGGCAAATTACGTATTAAATTTAAGAATATCTCATCGCAATTTAAGCTAATATTAAGATTTCTAGTTGACTTAATAAAATACTGATATCCAGATATAGGCAGGTACAGATATAAGGTTAAGATATCTTAATATAAATACCAACCCTCTCCGTCGACAGAGAGGGCTGGTATTCAAACAAAGCGGGAGCTTTTTTTTTTTTGTTAGTTTCTGTAGCACAATGAAGAAGAGATTGTTCTGGACCATTGAAGCTAAGATTGGGTTAGTTCCACCTTCATAACGATTCTCTTTGACATTGCTGGTATTTTCGTATTTTGGCGAAAATAGAAAATACCTTTGCTATCCTCAATTTCCTAATTATTTCCGCTTTGTTTCTTTTTATCCCGTTTAATTTTAGTTTCCAAAATTAGGCAGATATAGGTAGAGACCGCGTTTCCATTGGTGGAGTTGCTACAATTATATTGCTACAACCCCATCGGTGTAAAGGTAGTCAGAGTGGATTAGGCCTACAGGGGATACCACTTAAAAAAAAACGCGCCCACGTTTGCTCTACCTCCGTGGTGGGTGTGGAAATGAGCAAGTCGCAACTTTCATTAGCTCTCGGGGTTTTGCATTTCCATGTATGAGAAATCAATTTATATAATAAGAATGTGAAATTATTAATAATGTAATCGGTGTAATAATAAAAAAATTTTAATACTAAATTTTGTTTACATTTTTTTTCAATGGATTCGATGTATATACGCATTACTATAGCGATGCACATATTTATTCTAATGCATGGAGATTTCGGCCGCGGGAAGAATGCTGATCGAACGAGACAGGTTTGATTCAATTAGAACAGCATACCATACATATTTTTTATGTCTTTTTTTTCATAGTGATTACTTTGTTCTGATATTAATATATTTTATATTATGTGTAATACGTACTTCGTTAACTCTGTTGATAAAACACCCATATAACAGGCACAGTTGTCGAATAAATTTGAAAAAAAAAAACTTTCCGTTATCCCCCCTCCCCATCCGACGATATCCTTTGGCTTTTACATATCCCCTCAGTCCTCTCAATTTCTATAATTCACTTGACTTCTCAGGATCCTCCATGAATTTTTAATTTGCCTCTCGTCTCCGTGTGTTCCATGCCGCCCTTCCCGCTCGTAGTCTCGGAGACAGACACTGTCTTACACATTTGAGCTCGATCTTTATTTTGCCATTTTCTAAAAACTTTTCTCGGCAATCCCCCAAGATTAACAGAAACGACGAGGAGTCTTTAGTCATCCTAGACGCCGAATCACGGGTAATTTTTCCCAACGGTATGACTACGCTGTCGAATAAGAATGATAGAAACGTCTTGCAACCCAAACCCAACGGAGTTGTATCGTCTCGATTATCGAGATCCTACATGACGTCTCTACAAAGGTTTCCTGAATTTTCATTTATTATCTTACATTTCGTTGTGTGAAAAATAAGACAGCCAAATTGGCGAAAAAAGATTGTGTATTTTGTGGGCAAGGGGATGATCGTATATTCAAAAACATCAGATCGGATTTACAAAGAGAATTAATTTTTTTTTCACAAAAGTTAGTTGACGAGCTTGTACATTTTCAATTATATATGAGAGAGATGGGATGGCAATTTTGAATTAGCACGATTTTTTCGTTATGCATTATTAAAAATTAATGAATTAATGGTAACAATTAATTGAATATAATTACTTTCAATGATAATTTAATGTGTAATGATTGTTCATTTAATCATGCTTGATGATTTTTTTTAATTTTTCGTAGCGGGTTCCAAGTCAGCCACCTCCACGTGGTGGAACCTGGGGAACTCATGCTTCGACAATATTATTTATTGTAAAAGCATGAATTTGCTAACGGCTGAATTCACTTTTTTTTTAAATTGTGCCTTAAAGTGCCTGGTATTCATACCATTAAGTAATTTCATTACATGACTCTCGCGTGCTTTTATCACAGAAAAAACTGTTTGCATGCATTTTCTATGTTTCTTTCTAATAATGTGATTCTATACGTTTTGTTTAATTGTACGTAAGATGTGTTTAAGTATATATATTTCACTTGAAATGTTTAAATCATTGGGGTTAACTTGCAAATGATTCTTTTTTTCAGACTATATCTCACGTATTGTAAATTAATTTTCACTATTACCATGTCGCATCTATTTCTTAGATTATAGATTGTTTATGTTTCATGTTTCCATTATTACATGATGCACAAATTTTTTCATCGCTCTAGAGACTTTTTCTTCGATCTAAGTTATCCCGTTGTGCCATAATGTTAAGAGTTTGCGACCTAAATTTAAGCTAACATTAAGATTTCTCGTTGACTGATTAAATATAATAATATTTCTATCCGGATATAGGCAGGTATAGGTATAAGGTTGCGATTCTCAATCGGTATAAAATACCAACCCCCTAGATCTAAGTTAGCCTATTGCGTATTAATGTTAAGACATTCTCATCGAAATTTAAGCTAATATTAAGATTTATAGTTGACTTGCTATAATATTGCTATACAGATATAGGCAGGTATATTTCCATGTCTAAATATAAGCAGGTATACGTTTAAGGCTAAGATTTTCAATCGGTATAAAATACCAACCCTCTAGATCTAAGTTAGTCCGCTGCGTATATTAATGTCAAGAGATTCTCATCGCAATTTAAGCTAATATTAAGATTTCTAGTTGACTTACTATAATATTGCTATACAGATATAGGCAGGTATAGATATCTTTTAATATAAATACAAATCCCCTCTGTCGACAGAGGGGGTTGGTATTATTCTAACAAAGCGGAAGCTTTTTTGTTAGTCTATGTGGCACAATGACAAAGAGAATGTTCTGGACAATTGATTCTCAGCTAATTAGTTCGAGTCCCAGCTCTATAACGTGACTCTTTGTCATCGTCGGTATTTTATATTTCTCGAAAATATAAAATTTCTTTGCTACCCTCAATTCTGTAATTATTTCCGCTTTTGTTTTGCAGTTCTTCCAGGGCAATATTCTTTGTAAGTTTAGTATCTTATATTTTATTCAAACATGACATTCTAAAAAGTTCGATGCGTATATTTAAGCTAAAATTAAGATTTCTCGTTGAATATTATAATATTTTTATCCATATGTAGGCAGGTATCGATATAAGGTTAAGGTTTTCACTCGATATAAACTACCAATCCCCTCTGTTGACAGAAGGGGTTGGTATTTAAACAAAGCGGAAGCTTTCTGTTAGTCTCCGTAGCACAATGACGAAGAGATTGTTCTGGACACTTGATCCTCGACTCTTTTGTTGGGGCGCAGCTCTATAACGAGACTCTTTGTCGTTGTCGGTATTTTACATTTCTCGAAAATATAAAATACCTTGGCTATTCTCAATTCCGTAATTACATCCGCTTTGTTTTGCAGTTCTTCCAGGGCAATATTCTTTGTAAATTTTGTCTTATCATTTCTGTTCAGGTTTTCTATATTTTTATCAAACATAACATACCAAAACGTTCTCAGTCGTATTTACTTCCGGTTTGTTTTTTTTCGGCTGGCTAGCAATGGACCACGGACTGCCGACCACGACAGTATGCGGTAGCTATGCTAGTGCATTAGTATAGATCTGCTCTACATACGTCGTAGTAAGTTGGACGATGGTCAATTTCCTGCCTGCCTATATGCCACAATCGAAGAGCGAAATATATTCATCCCAGCAAGCTTCTAACTGCTAGTTCGCACCTTGTTAGGCAAACGACATGTCACTGTTTTCCGGTAGTTTTGTAGCTCTGATTCCGCGACCAAATATCTCTCAACTACTAGTTTTGTAGCTGTTTTGCGGGACACAGATCTCAACTACGAGTTGTGTTCTTGTTCGACAGACACGGCTCTCAACTCTGCTAGTTTTGTACTTATTTATCAGGAAACAGCCTCGTAGATTTGTCGCACCCATAGGCGTGCTGCCCACGATGGAACCGTGGCGAAATTTGCACTTTCGTCACGGCGCTGTTATACGCATGTCCGGTTGGTGCGCAATGGCACGGGGTCGGCTCCCAGCTGCCGGATTTCTATTTCTTGCACTTGACGCGCAGGGGGCAGCAGCCAGGTCATTAGTTCTATTTCTGGGATACTGTAATTCCTCATTGATTGGCACGGCGATGCGAGAGAATTTTTCTGAAAAAGTGGCTAGATGCTCGAATTCCGGAAAGCGGCTACTTGCCGTGGGATGGGTTTACGCATTAAAGCTACCAATTAGGGGCCAATTCTCTCTGTTGATCGTCGGCATTTTATGCTTAAAATTTTTTTCTTCAGCGTATGTTATGTTTGAAAAATTAAACCAATCTTCTCAGTTGTATCTAGTTCGGATTACCGTAGGTAGATAGGTAGAGACCGCACTTGCATTGATATAAGGTCACGTTTTAACATAAGTGCGACGGCGATGTAAATCTGTCTCTCGCTCTCATGCTAAATCTCAACCCCATCGGTGCAAAGGTAGTCAGAGTGGATTTAGGCCTACAGGGGACACCACTTTAAAAAAAACGCGCCCGCATTCGCTCTACCTCCGTGGTGGGTGTGGAAATGAGCGTTTTGCAATTTTCATTTTACCTCTACAGGTGCTTTGCATTACGATGCATGAGATATGAATTTATCTTATAAGAACGTAAAAATCCTATTAATAAAATATGTATAACAATATAAAGTTCTTCTACCACAAAATCGTGTGTGAAATTTTTTTTTTGTCTATTACATATGGTTATATGTAGCTTGCTGTATATTTATTTAAACAAATTTACATTTTTCAGCATTTTATTGTCAAAATTCAATACTCGATAATAAAGAACTTGCATGTAAACGATTTTCTCCTTTTTTTTTCATTATCATTCTGTCACAGTTAAATGTTTTTTTTTTGAAGTTAATAAACATTGCATTAATTTCTTCAAGCAGGTAAATTAGTATTTCTTAAGGTGTAAAAATTGCAAGAAATTTACGGGCTCTGCGGGTCGAGTGACGTCGCAACACCCCTCTGTACTATTATTAGGGCAAAAGGTTATGCTCGGATTTTTCACCTAGGGTTATCTTCTGGATAGATGAGTTATCAGATAGATAATCCATGTTAAAAGCATACGATATTCATCAGATAACTTTATCCGTCGGTTAAAAAATTGGGGAAAATAAATCATTGGTGTGTGTAATATAAATTACAGCATATATGCTGTAACTTGAAAAAAGAATCAAGGATACATGAACGCGACATCTGCAAATTTACCAAGAACAGAGTTAGAGATGTCCCTAACGCAAATAAATAAAGTATGCAATATTGTCGACGAAAGTCACTTTTGGTTGGGAAGGTACGTCCGATACATCGGCACGTGGTCGTGGGTTCGATCCCAGCGGGTTGACTTTTTTTTTTTTATTTTTTTATTGTGCAATACCTTAAATGAAAATTAATTATTTCAAAATTATTTACTACACAAAGAAAATTTCTGAAGGTAAAATTTTTGTTACACATTTCGAAAAAAAAAATCACTAAAATATAAAGGAATAATGTTTATTATTAAATATTGCGAAATTTATTAAATAATTAAATAGTATATATTAATAATTAAATAATTAAATAGTAAATTAATAATTAAAAAGTATCAAGAGAGAGATCGTGATCACACGCGTACCCCACTGCATTACGACCGTGATTACGACTATACGAGTAGGAGAGAAGGAGCGAGAGAGAGAGAGAGACCGCATGGTCCTCCACTGTATCATGGCCGTAGGAACGAAAGAGATGGAGCGAAAGAGAGATCGCACGAGTCCCCCACTGTATTATGCCCGTAAGAGTAGAAGAGACGGAACGTATGCTCTGCCCATTGGCTCTGCTCGCAGCAGGATACTAGTATGTATGGCATCGGTGAGCCGTCTGTATACAATACAATCATACAGTGCCACGAGCGCCCTCGTCAACTGGGGGACCCGAACTACAGTGGGGGACTTGCTTCACGCCAAGCATAGGAACTGGGCTTCTATGTACGTCTGACTTCGTTGCCATGATGTAAGCAGGAGCTGTAGCAATGAACAGGATGTATTTACAATAACAAAAAATGTATAATTTTCATATAGCAGCATGTATTCTGTGAGATTTTATTTAAAACTTGCGTGTGTTAAGACATGACTATAAAAAAAAAACATACATTTCATTTCATATTCTTAAAATTCGCGGCATTACAGACAGTGACATCAGCGCTGCCTAACGGCGGGTAAACTTCCCCATTGTGAATTGAAATTCTCCTCTCCTCTCTCCTCACGCCGGTTGCCTCTATATCGTTCGGCCAACTTCACGAAGGTGCACACCTGGCATCACACTTGAAACCATCATCCTACTTTTCTTTTATAAATTCCGCTTTTACAATGGTCTTTCTGCCTCTTTTTATGCATTCAAATAAATAAACATCAATTAATAATCACCAAGCCAAATCCCAATCTTCACGAGAATTTTCTGTTAAAATTAACGATGTTCTCCTGAAATCCTTCACAGTCCGATAAGCGTCTCCTCTCTTTCCCCCCTTCTATCGTATGTCTATGTGCCTATTTGATTTTATCAGGTTAGTACGTAGCAGACTTTCGTGGATAGAACATTCGAGTACAGCTGATTATTCGATAATGACTCAGTTGTCTATACGATTTAATAAAAATAATTTGTGCAATTAGGAACAATGATATTCGTGGTTGGTTAAGACAGTGAGAAAAATGAAAATTAACGATCCCTGCGCTGGGTAAATGATTTTGAGAGGCAAGTATATGCATTTGTTTATTCATTTAATTGATTTATTCTTCGAACAACAATGGTCAACAAAAACATAGCGATCTTCAAAAGTGTACAAAGAAATAAAATACGTTCCACGATTGACAATATTAAGTATTTTACAAGTTTCAATTACTTTACAATTTCCGAAATTCATTAACACCCTTGCACTCGTGTGTTGTGTGTCAATAAAAAATTTCACGGACAATCATTTTTTTTAGTCCTGACGCTTCCCCTCATTTTTTTCGCTCTGACACGTTTTAACGACGCGAATTTGTGGTCTCAGGTTTTTCGCACAACTTGATGCGAAAAAGCAAATATGCCTGGCGCAACGCTATGTCTAGATCATGGATAATGTGTCTTCTGGGCATTTTATTCCTCTCCACAATCTTCTATGCGTATTTGTTGATAAATGGTAAGATCCGTACATGCAAATATGGCGTTATTTTTATTCCTACAATCGCGCCGGTGAAATAACACTGTTAAAAATTGTAACAGTGGAATTTTATCAATAAAAATTGCAGTACCGTCCATGGAGTTGAAAAATCTTAAGATTCCAACGAAATTCTCACTGCCCGATGCAATCGAGGCTGATAAGTCGGTGTATGTTACTTCTTCGATGGAAGAAAGATCTCGTCTCGAATCTGATAATATTATTCGTGTAAGTAAGATCTCTGCAGATAAACATGTCTTGTTATTTTGAAAAAAAAAAAACAGTATTATTTGCTTATCCATTTAATAATTCGTTTGTGATTTTTCGAAATTGAAAATGAAGGAAAATTCTCAATTTCATTTTTCTCATGGACAAAGCTTTTATCGTTTTTTCAAAATGATGAGCAAGCAATTAGCAAATTTAAATTGCCTGCTTGTTTTCCTATTATGCGATGTACAACCACATTTTTAGTTGATGATATTATTGTTCATCAAATATAATTTAAATCTTTATAAACATATATATCATGCTTACATTATTCGTTACGTGCCATGTAAAGTTTTTTTTTTTTTTTTTTCTTTATAATTAGCAGCATTGAGAAAGTTATTACGAAAAAATATGTAAAAAAATTAAAAATTTTATCGTCGGTTCTTCTCAAATTTCGTATAGAATATTCTGTAAAGGAACTCGAATTGTTTAAAAAAATTTCAGACTGTTTGCTCGAAGCTTGCTCAAGTTATAACAGCGGATTGAAATTTTTTCGAAAAAATCAAAATCACATGAAATCTTTCTCTCCAAATTTGTTATAAAACATCCTCATACTAAATTCAAGCTTTCCGCAAAATTTCAAGGCAACATCTTAAAATTTTCAAAAGTTACGATTTTCTTCGATTTTCACAAAAATTTGACCAAAAACATAAAGATCTAATTGTTCTACTCATACGAAAAATTTGAGCCCTATGTTATGTCGAGCGAAATATTCGAATTTTATGGAATTTCGAGTTTTTTCGAAAATTTTAAATGAACTAAAATAAAAATCGTGCAAATAAGAAAGTTGCGCATTACGAATTATTTGATCTCGCTGAAAAAAAGCTGCCTCCGTGACGAAATTCCATAATTTTTCTTCGTCTCGGCCTTTGACGCTTCGTTAATCATGAAAATTTTCGTAGTATAAAAAAAAATGTTTCACCGTTCACATTGCCATGGTCTGCGCCGGATACAATTCGACGTTTGCCCTTGTCACCGTAGCAAAGTCTTTGCTGTTTTATCGCTCCGCGCCGCTTCATTTTCATTTGCTGGTCGACGAAATAGCCAAAAGAACGCTGGCGACGTTATTTCAAACGTGGAATTTGTCCCAAGGTTGGTGATTGCTGAATTTACCAATTCAAATCAATATAATCTCGCTACGCTGCCCGAGAATCATGAGATATCTGTTATTTTGAAAAAATTTGAATCTTCTCATTCTATTTCTTTAATTTTTTTCACAAATTTTCAATAGTTCTTTGGCCTGCTATGTCAAGAATTGCTCTCGGAGTTTTAACTTCTTTCTGCATCATTGGGAAATTGAAAAAAAAAAAAATCATTATTTTCTAGAGAAATAATGCGTATGAATTCATTTTCAGCCGAATTCATCGATACTTGTACGATTTAAATTGCGTTAAAAAAATTGTTTATCGAGCCTCGAGCCTTATTTGCTTTTTGCATAAAATAATGCAAAATTTACTATTATTTTTATTTTTATTCCCAAAGATACGCATCGAGTCATTAAGGTGTTCTACCTTCTCGATTGAATTGACGATGTCTTTCTTATACAATTACTATTTCAAATTGATATACATACATTCAAGTTGATTTTTTTTTTTACGTATCGAAAATTTTCTCTCTCCAGTCAACGTGTCGTTTTATGCCGCTGAAAAATGGATACCGAGGGTCTCGTGGATCCCGAACACTCATTATTCCGGTGTTTATGGGCTATTGAAGCTCACGCTACCCGAGGCATTATCGAGCGTCGAAAAAGTATTGGTACTCGATACGGATGTCACGTTTCTCACGGATATCGCAAAGCTCTGGAAATTTTTTGATCATTTCAACGACGCTGAACTCGTGGGATTGGTCGAGAATCAGAGTGACTGGTACGTGAGAACATTGTCGTATGGTTCACGTCCGTGGCCGGCTCTCGGCAGGGGCTTCAATACGGGAATAATGCTGATGTATTTGAGTCGTTTGAGAAAGCGCGGATTCATCGATATGTGGGAAACAACGGCGCGACGAGTATTGGAAAATATTCCGGAAACGAGACTGGCCGATCAGGATATAATAAATTCCGTTATAATGAGATATCCGCGAATTGTTCGTATACTGGAGTGCACGTGGAACATTCAACTGAGCGATCATACGATCAGCGAGACGTGCTATGGTGATGGAAAAAAAATAAATGTTCGTAACGTTGTGGTTTTAGGAGTATTTTTTTTTTTTTTTTTTTATTCATTCGATCTAGCGAATTGCTAGTACAGGGGATTTTATTCTTCATGAGTAAAATGGAGTTTTTTTTATTTTTATTATTGATTTTTAAGTAATTCATGGGGATTATTTCCCTGACCGCGAATATCCTGGTGGAATATTTTTTTTTAACTTTAATATCATATTTTATGGGGTTACCGTACTCCTGATGCACCGCGTTACTGTATTTTTCTGTACTGTTACCGCATCAAGAGAAACATAAATTTTCTGCTATATCGCTATGTCGAGAGAAGCTTCGAGTCCTCTTGTACGCCTCACAACTTTCTTATACACAGGATTATATCTGCGTATATATGGGAGATTTCACAAAAAAAAAAAAAAAAAAAAAAAAAAAAAACCGAGAGATCATAGACGATGGTATTTGGAATTGGTCTCAAATGTTTTTTTTTTTTTTTTCTTGCGGATTTTTCGACCTTAATCTTCATTCAGTCGGGATAGCCCATCATGGTTTCACATAAAATGGCATTCCGGGCCAATTTTCGAGCAATAGAAATGAAAATTAGTAAAAAAAAAAAAAAACTCAAAGAACAAAAATTTATATTTTTAACCTTCTTTCGAAAAAAAAAAAAATACGGTAACATCGCAGAATTATATATAATAATAATATATAATATATATTATAATATATATAATATAATAATAATATATAATAACCACTTTATTTTCGCCTGATGAGAATGCGCCATTTTTTATTTTCAAAACTCAAATGTATTCGCTGCGTGCAGTGCCATACTATATAGCGGCTGAGAACGACTTGGAGCGCCCATGGTGGCGAGAATGCACATGTTTTGCCGGAGTCGCGTAGCGCAATTGAGGGCAATATAATAGAGAATTCGCGGAAAGGAAATTTAAACTGTTTGCGCCAAGTCATATAAGAATGTTTTCCGCTACGCAACTTTGGAAATTAAGTTTTACGCGTTTCCGACAGCAATTTATAAAGTTGAGCAGCGACAAAAACTAGATTCGTTGGGTGCAAAAAACAAAGAAAGTAAAATTCTTGAGGTTAAACGAGCATATATTGTCCGATATGAAAAATTCATGCCAGGATATTATAATACAAATAAATTGGTTTTTTTTTCCCTTTTTAGTAGCTCTCATGATTGGCTACCCGAATATGCAGTGAGCACTTCGCGGGTAATCGTTCATATACGTTACAATCAAGTCCGAGTTACGTCTTTCTTGTTCTCGATACGAGCCTTGTCGATTCGTATGACAGGACCGACAAGGTTCATGCTTAGCCTCAAATTGAGAAAGAAAAGTAGCCGTAAAACCTATTTTCATTGCATCGTAATACGTCGATTTATTTTTTTTTTTTCAACGCAGTTATAGTCAAGCTAACCTCAAAAAAACTCTATGCGGCACGAACATAAACGTTCGTTTATTAAAATTAATCCAACAAGGTTTCGTCTGTGTAAGTAAATGAGAGCTATTCCAGCAAAATTTGCGGATTACAGCCGGCCGCGGCGCCACTTGGTTTTCTGCACACAGCGAATACTGTTACTCTATTGTTATTGCAATGTTACTTTATTGTCACTCTACTGGACTGTTATTGTACTCTTTTACCGAACTGCTTTTGCATAATTACTGGACATACTGTATTTTTATCGTATAATATCCTGTCACTGAATGGTTACTGCATTATTACGATAATTTTACTCACTCTAGCGTTACTTCGACGTTTCTTTGTACGGTATTAACGGCAGTTGCATAGTCTGCCCTACAGTTCTGTACTACACAGCATCTTGCACGATTCTGTTTTTTTTTCTTCTCTGTCATGAAAGGCAAAAAAAAAATGCAGATTCGTTATACACCGCCGTTTTTTTTCTCTCCGCGGTTAGATAATTCACTGGAATTCTCCGCGCAAGCAAGATGTGCGCAACAAGCACGCCGATGATTTTCGAAAAATGTACCAAACGTTTTTGGAATCTGATGGCAATCTTTTGCGACGACGATTGTTCGGTTGTGACGAACGGGAAATTATTTATTCCGTAAGTACGTGCGAGATATTGGAGGATTAAAAAAAAAAAAAAAATTCATGAAAACTTCTTCAACGCGAAACATTTTAAAAACTTTGTTTCGCGTTGTTTCGTTTAATTTTTAATTTATCTTTCCACCTTTTTCAAGTATCACGATTCGGACGTTTGCTCAAGGTTTACTCGTGGCTCGAGTATCGTTTATCGTACTCATTTGTTTCTTCTCGAGTACGAGTACAACGTTTACACGGACAAAGACGTGGCTCTCGTGACCCAATGCAGCGCCGACAGAATAACACTTTTGGAGGAATTGTGCAAACATTGGCAGGGCACGATAAGCGTCGCGTTGTATCTGACGGACGCCGAGGTTCAAAATTTTCTTGAATTTCATCGAAACTCCGAGGAACTGAAGAATCGAAAAAATATCGCCTATCACGTGGTTTACAAAGACGGGGTTTGAAAAAAATTACATTTTTTTCTTTTAATTTCTGCAAAAAAATTATTTTTTAACTTTTTAGTTTCATATATGTATATATATCGAATTCACTTTGATTTGTTATTATTTTTCTCGTAGGAATTTTATCCCGTGAATTATCTGAGAAACACAGCAATGTCCTACGTCTCGACGTCCTATATTTTTCAACTGGACATTGATTTTCTTCCTCAATATGGCTTGTATGAAAATTTGATGAATCAAATCTCGAGCATCAATTCAAGCGTCTCCGACAAGATCGCTCTCATTGTTCCAGCATTCGAGACACAGCGTTACAGGTATGCAATCGTTGAATAAAAAAAAATATATTTACATTGGCAATTCCAAAATACGTGCGTTTTACCCAAACTGATTTATAATAGTTACAGTTTTTGTTTGCTTTTTTTTTTTCAATAAAATTGAGACCGAATAAACTTTATAATTTTTGAAAAATAAAATTGACATCGAACGAGCGTTATAATTTTTTTTCAATAAAATTGATATCGAAAGACCCTTACAATTTTTTTTTTTCAACAAAATTGAGACCGAATAAACTTTATAATTTTTTTTCAATAAAATTGATATCGAATGACCGTTATAATTTTTTTTTTTTCAATGCAATTACCATCGACTCATCATTTTTTTTTTTCAATAAAATTGCTATCGTATGAACCGTATAATTTTTTTTTTTTCGATAAAATTGCCATCGAATGATCCTTGTGAATTGAAAAAAATAAAATAAAATTTACGTCGAACGACATTTATAATTTTTTGGTTGTTTTTGAAATTGAAAATTATTCGAATTTATCGGATTGCTCGGAATGAATGTACATTTTTCAAGGTTCACTTTTCCGGCGACTAAGCTGGAGCTCATCAAGTATCTGAGTCATGGTGTGCTCTATACGTTTCGTTATCACGTCTGGACAAAGGGTCACGCAGCGACGAATTACACACGTTGGAAAAACGCGACTGAGCCTTACGAGGTCTGTGTGAATGTGACGAGTTACTGAGTGAAGAGAGAGAGAGGGGGAATAAAAAAGAAAGTAAAAGAAAACAAAAAACGAGGATAGAAAGAAACGAAAAAAAAAACATCAAATTTCACGATTATCAAGGATAACATTGCAGGTCGAATGGGAACCCGATTTCGAGCCTTATCTCGTTATATCGAGATCCTCTCCCCGTTACGATCAACGATTCATAGGTTTTGGATGGAACAAAGTCTCGTACGTTACCCATTTAACTGCATTGGGTTACAAGTGAGTACGAATAACTTGAAGTTCCAAATTTTCAAATTCAACATTTTTTTTTTACATACATCAGTGCACGAAAATAAAATAATTGAATCCAGCAGCAAGGCAAAATTCCGTTATTCTGTTTTTTTTTTTTTTCTTTCTTGCGGATTTTTATGTATTAAACACATCCCTGGGAGGATTTATCGATCTCAATCTTCATTCAGTCAGGACAGCCCATCAAAGTTTCACACAAAATGGCATTCAGGGCCAATTTTCGAGCAAAAGGAATTAAAATTAGTAAAAAAAAAAAAACTCAAAAAACAAAAATTGCTAGTTTTTTTTACCTTCTTTCGAAAGAAAATAAAATAATACGGTAACATCGCAGAATCACGTGGGAAGAAAATAACCACTTTATTTTTGCCTACTGAAAATACGCCATTTTTTATTTTCAAAACTCAAATGTATAACGATTTCTCAAATAATAATAATTACGCAACTTTTGATTCTAATCTGAACATGGTCCGAGCCGATCTTCGATATTTATTGCATGATTTTCGTTCAGGTTTATTGATTTTTCGTTGGTTTTTTTTTTTTTTTTTTTCGTATAGCTGGAAACAAATAGAGAAGAAAGTTCATTAAGTTTGAACGACAATTTTTTTCACAATCAGTATAATGAGGAGAGATGATATTTTTTGTAAAAATATAACTTCAATCGATTAATTCATTACGTTTTATAATGATTTCATTCATACTTTTTTATACACTTTCAATAGAGAACTTGCATGTAAACGATTTTCTCCTTTTTTTTTTTATCATTCTGTCGTATTTCAATATTTTCCGAAGCTTATAAAAAATTGCATTAATTTCTTTAAGCAAGTAAATTATTATGTCTTAAGGTGTAAAAATTGTATGAAATTTACGCGCTCTGCGGACCGAGTGACGTCACAACACTCGTCGGTACTAGGGTAAGATTATGCCCGGTTTTTTCATCTAGGATTATCATCCGGATATAATTTATCCGCCAGATAACCCATGTTAAAAGGATAGGATATCCGTCGGTCAAAAAAAAAAATCGCGAAAGTAAATTATTAGTGCACTAGCTGCAATGTATAATATACATTGCGGCGTATGCTGTAACTTAAAGAACAATTTATCAAGGATACACGAGATGTTTAAATAAACTTTTTCTGGTGTTGATACAGTTGTGTTTTCGCAAAATGGCACAAGACAATATTTGTACACTTTCATATTTACGAATTAGGAAGATTTTTTGGGTTAGGAATGATTAGCTGCTTGAATTTCTTAATTTTACCGCTAGAGGCGCTGCTGCGCTGGGGTGCTTTGACGTCACTGCACGCGATATATATTTGAAATGCGACTCAATTTTCAAGCTGGTATAATTAATTTAATAATGATGAGTAACTGAAAAAACCTGTGCAAATGATGTTTTTGAACAATTATCTTTTAAATAATTTAAAAGTTGAAAATAAATGCAAATTTTCCACTGAACATATTTTTTGCATATACGTTTTGCGAACATATAATTAATTAACGTTTCATGGATTTTTCTGGTGATGGAATTTTCTCTATTATTTTCTCGAATTAACGTTATTTTAAAATATTTTAAAATTGTATTTACACACGAATATGGATCTTTGAATATTTCGCAGATATGTAGTCCTGCCGGACACTTTTATAATTCATCGACCTCACGCCCCGAGTCTCGATATTGGAAAATTTCGAACTGACTCGCTTTACCGAAGGTAATTGTATTTTTCCTTATTTTTCATAAATTTTTGTATTTTTCTTATTTTCCATAAAATATTCATGACTCCGACGACATACCGACACTTACTTTTTTTCCAAGCATCGAAAATTCGGACCAAGTTTTCCTGACTCTTTTTTTTTTTGTTACTTGAACATTTTTTTTATTACGATAAAAATTCAATTATATTGCATGTATCGCAGGTGCCTCAAGAAATTAAAAGATACATTCGTTCAGGAGTTGATAGTGAAATATGGAAGAGAAGCTTTGACGAAGCTGAAGAGAATTGCCAAAGATGATGAAGTGCCAAAAACTCTACGACTGAATTAGACGATAGTCGTGGTATAAATAAATAAAAATATAATTAATTGTCAATTGTGAACGAGCAGGAAAAAAAAGAAAACTAAGCATTTTTTACACTGTCAAAGTATATATTTCTTTTATCGATAGATATTTTTCAAATTGAATAAAATTTTTAAACTCTTCGCTTACAAATTAAAAAACAACAAAAATGTAATTTATAAAGTTTCATTGAAATTTCAAACTGATAATTCACAGCTTTAAGGAGGTACGATCATTGTCACGAATCCAACTTTCGAACTTGAAAATTTTATATGTTTTTGACGAATACTTTATGCGCTTATTGCCAAAATTTGAGCTATATTGACCGTTTAGTTTTTTCGTGATAAAATTGCAAAGTCGAACAAAGTCAAATAGTTACTAAAGCACGTCGTCTTATGAAGACGGTCAAACTCACGTATCCAACTAGACCCTTTGGAAAACTGAAATTTGATCGATCAGATATAATAGATATTGTAAAAAATTGAAAAATTCCTGTTCACCGTGCAATTCAAACACTGCATCACAAAAAAGTTTCAATTTTCCGATTGAAAATGATCCAGAACTCCGACTCGTCTCTTGTTTCATGCGTGCCCCTCGCTCGCCGCGCTCAACCGCGCCTACGTTTCCGGTTATTCCCCGCCCACAGAAGTGATCGTACCTCCTTAACGGCAAGTCAGCTCGTCATTTTTCCAATTATAATAATTAAAAAAATAAATAAAAAAAAACAATGTTGCAAATAAATATTCTACGAACGTTGACGAGTGTTTCATTTTAAATAAATCTTACCTTTCGTCTCGTTGAATAAAATGATGAATCGATTCTTTATCATCGAGTCATTCGGAAAATTTTTTAAATAATAATAATAATGGAACATCAAATAGGGTCGCCGGAAGTATTTATTAAAATTTCAAACCCATTCATTGGAGTGTACAGAGAATTTTTTTTTTCTTCATTATACATCATCGTAAAATTACAATCACACTAAGTATTTCGTTTATAAAATATTTATAATATTTACACGCATCAGCACGTCGATAACTCGTACAATAGATCATATATATATATATATATATATATATATATATATATATATATATATATATATGTATGTATATATGGTTCATTGTTTTTCGTGGAAAAAAAAATAATAATATTGTAGAAAAAAAAAGGAAAATATTTGACTGTTGTGACAGTAATAACGATCTCGATATAATAATAGGCAGTTGTCATCATTTTATTCAAACAGTAATCGTAATCATAATAATAATAATATGATAAAAAAAAAATCTTCATGAATGAGTAAGCGCGATATTGATTAGCAGTTATAAACGCGCATGACTCCGTTATCCCCTTTTAACATTACTAGGTCACGTATTTTATTACTAAAACTAAAGTAAATATACATGTATAAGCCTATAATACATTTTTGAAATTTCTTCGTTTTTCTTTCACGATTTATCAAATCTGAGAACGAGCCCAAGCTTCCTCTCTCTTTCTTTCTCTCTTACGTATACATTTTCGTTTTTCACAAGAACCGCGAAGATCCGACTCTCGTCATAAAATATCGAGCTGCACGGCCTGCACACCAAGTAGACTCTCGATCAAAACGGATTTTCTTTTTTTTTTTTTAACGCATTCTCGCTTTCCAATTTTCTCTTCTCAGGAGAGACAATTTTTTTTCTTGCAATTAAATTCAACATCCACATCCACATCCTCTTGCATCTGATGCCTGATTTTTTTTTTTTTAACACCAAAAATAAATATTCAACACTGACGTTTGAATTATATATTTTTGATAAAGTGTTTGACCCAAATTTCAAAATTCCTTGTTAGGATAAACCCTTTTCATGATTTTTTAATATTTTTTTTACATTATTCTCGAAATGGGGGAACCCAAAAATCCAGAATTTTGACAACGCGCACGGAATTATTGTTATCGCGATTTTTTTTTCAATTTGGGCAATTTTTTTTGTTTATCCAGCGGAAGTGTGTTTGGGGGGAAAAAAATCATTATAAAATAGAAGTTGGAGTAAAAAAATCGTTGAAAAAAAAACTCGATTCTTTTTCAGAGTTGGACCGGTACAATAATAATGAAAAAAAAAAAAGAAAACAAAAATGACGGATCGAATCCTGAAGAGTCAGGATTGGATGTGTGTATCGAGACATTTATGCATTAGCGATTTTAGGAACTAAACTCCATCGATATCGAGTAAAATACAAAGGCTCGATCTTCTCATTATCTTGGATCTTTTTGTCTTTCGGTTCTTACGATTTTTTTTTGCATTAATAATAATAATAATAATACTAATAATAATAATAATAGAAAAGAAAACTAATCATGATTTTTCGACAATACGAATAATGATTTTTTTTCTTCCTTTTAATATCTAGGCCAGATGGTTAAAATCTCGTATATTTAATCAATTCACGCCGAGATTCGCGCAGATCGGCTATTTATATGAATATTTTCTTAATTAGAATTTGCGATTCGCACATTGAGAAGAGGGAATTTGTTTTATCTTGGGAAAAAAAAAAGCAAAATTTATTTTGATCAAAGAAAATTTATTAGGCGTATCGGGTAATTCGGATTTATCGAAATTAATTTTGTTTGTTCCGCATAAATTTAATTTTCAATCGATTAAAATTATCTTCGATCGAAATAAATTATACTCGTACAAATACGAATTTTTTCTCTGTACAAAAAAGAAAAACATGACAATTACGTTTCACTGTGAAAAAAAAGCTGACTCAACGAAGAAAATCACTATAATATCCTAGTAAATTTTTACTCTCGTAACTTTTTCTTTTTCTCACAAATCAATACGGATCTTTGCAAAAAAAAAAAAAGTTGCGCTAAACAAATAGAAATTTTCTAAATGGTAATTCCAGTCGATTCTTTCGACTGAACAATGAAAAATAAAAAATAAAAATTCAAGTTTAAAAAGAAATGAAAAAAAAAAAAAATGAAAAAAATTCTTTTACCCTTCAAAATGCATTATCCAAGGGATTTTTTCCCCCCTCAATTCTCATCGATAATCTACATAAACTTTGATAATCTAACGACCCCATAGAGCCCTCCTCTCTCTCTCTCTCTCTCTCGACTCCATTTTCTATTATTATATTTTGGCAATGTTTTTTTTTTGTTTTCCTCAAGAAAAATTCACTCTTTCGCTCATGCATTAGGAAAAAAAAAAAGCTGCGACAGAAGAATTATTTACATTATTATCTTGCTATACTATGATTTTTCTACACGTGGCAACGTTTCGGCTCACATCCCTAGGACCTCCCTCTATTTTTTTATGTTTATTTTTTTATTATTATTATTTTTTTTCTCAACAATCCGAAGAATAAAATTGCCGAGGATCGGCGAGAGATATCCTCGAGCTTGAGATCTCGATGGACCCTTGGGAGGACACTTTTTTGCGAATAAAATGTACGAGCTATATATATATTTTTTTTTTCATTCAATTTTTTTTTTTTTTTTTTCAATTATACGTACGCGTCGCGATGGATGGGAGCGTCAAAATACAAAATTACAAAAATATATTATATCGTGGCCCGCAAATACCGATTCGTACGATCTCAATAAACGTGCCTTTGTCATTTTTTTGTTTGTTTGTTTTTTTTCCTTTCAAATATTTTTTTTACAATATTTTTTTCTTTCTTGCATCAATCAATGCGTGTATTTACATATGCGGGACGACGAAACGGTCGGGACACTACGATATTTCTCTTTCTAGGCCACTTAAAATATTCTTACGACGAAGAAATAAAAATAAAAAAAATCCCACCCGCCATATTGTTGTCTGTGTACATGTATTTTTTTTTTATTCGCGTAATTTGAGGCCATGAGAAATAAAAATCGACGTTCTTTTTGCGTTCTCCTTTTTTTTTTTTTAAATAAATTTTAATCCATGAAAAATATCCGATGTGATTCGAGCCGAAAAAAAAGGTTATCATCGAAAGTTTATCAATCTTATCGTCACGAAGAGATCGTGCGAATGCTCCGAAAACTGAGAGATAAGGATAAGCACACCCATTTTTTTTTTTTTTTTTTTTTTTTTTTTCGGCAATCGTGCTCGGCATCGCGAAGCAATTGTATTTCATCGTCGGCACATTTAATATGAAATAGAAAAACAAACAAAAAAAAGGTAGAAAAGGTCCCTGGTAATTTATCGTCGACATTTTTGTTTATTTTATTTTTCCCGGCCCGGAAATATCGCGAAATGATTATCGAAAAAATTTAATTGAGCTCGCGAGGGGAAGAACTCGAGGATTTTTTTTTTTTGTATTTAATTAAAAAAAAATTTTAATCCATCGATTTTCAATGATAATAATACGAAAAAAATTGTCAAGACAAGTTTGTGAAAAAAAAAAGTTCGATCAACGAATAATCAGAAAAATTTATATCGGGTCTTGCGAAATGAATTTTCCGATTTTTTCGATCGTTTTTTTTTTTTTTTTTGGCAATTCTGAAAAATATATGGAAAAAATTCACGAATTTGAAGAATAATCAACGAGTCAATTTCATACGAAAAGGAACTCGTTCACTCATGTAAATCGTGAAGCTAGACAATTTTTTCAATTTTTTTATCTCACGTATACGCGAGACGTACTAGCATTGATGAGCTTTAAAAGAAAAATTCTAAGAACCAAAATTCTTGTGAAAAAAAAATCAAAATCAATACCGGAAGTGTATAAATCGGTTGGGGTCAATTAATCGGAAGCACCGTTAATTAACGTCACTCTAGCAATATGTATCTACACGCACACACTCATATATATATATATATAAGGGTGGTCATTATTTGGGGTTGAAAATAATTTCGATAGATCCAAGCCCCAGCTCGGCTCCAAAAATATATATAAAAAAAAAAATATATAAAGTATAAAAAAAAGCATAAAAAAGCCCCAGCTCGGCTCCAAAAATATATTTAAAAAAAATCTGTGTAAAAGCTCAGCTCACTATCACAGTGGGACGAGGTGCCTCTGACGGCGAAACCTTTTTATTCCATTTGAATAACACATGAGTTTTTGCGACGTTCCCACTCTCTATTTTTCGTTGTCAAGTTCTATGGACTAAATTAATCTGGGATTTGGCACATCTCTCAAATATCTATTCTATGTAACCCTCTAAAAAAAACCGGAAGTCTCTTGTATTTTTTTTTTTTTTTTTTATTACGCTCTGAACTATCACATTCGATATTGACAATCATTCTCGAGGTGGATCACGATTTATTCTCCTACTGCACGTATTTTTTGGATAATATTTCAGTGATTTTCCGTTCTTAGCATACACAAGAACTGAAAGACCTGCATAGAAAAAGGAACTTGAATGTTTACAATTTAATTTTCGCGCCAGTCTTGTCGCTGCAAAAAAAAAATGTCTCGATTAAAAAAAAGGCACCTTGATTGGAGGTTTATCTGAAAAAATTTACTCGCTGATAACCCGGAAATTTCTCTGTTTTTAGATATAAATTATTTTCTTTTACAGTTTTTCAAAGCAATAATTTTTCATTTTTCTATCCATGTCGTCCATTTCTTAAAGCACTATACAAAATCCATCATAATTTGTGGTTTTAATTTTATATATATATACATATATTAGGGAGTTTAAAAAAAATCGTTTTTCCAACGGGCCACACCTGAAATAGTTAGTTTAGGTAGAAAAAAAATTTATGTCAAAAGATGGGATGACTTCCGGTTTTTTTCAGAGGATTGCGTAGAACATATTCGAGAGATGTGCGAAATTTCAGATTTTTTTAGTGCTCAGAACATGATGATAAAAAATAGAAAGTGGAAACGTCACAAGAGTTCATGTTATTCAAATGTAAAAAAAAAGTTTTGTCCTTAGAAGTACCTCTTTCCATTGAAATAGTGAGCTGAGCTTTTGCGTAGATTTTTTTTTAATATATATATTTAGAGTCGATTTAGGGGTTGGATTCATCGAAATTTTTTTCAACCTCAAATAAGGACCACCCTAATATACTTATGTACATATATAGGCTCGTGAGCTTTCATTGTATCACATCTGTACAGATATTTTTTTTCTTTCGAAATACAATCGCCTATGCAATCTCTCGAACAATTTCTAAACGTCCATACGCGAGAGATTTTGCGAAAATTATTCACATTATTCATTCTCATGTGCTCTTATTTACATAAATTTAATTAATTTATAATAGATATATTCAGTACTGAGTAATTGAAGTGGATTTTTATTTTACTAGCAATTTAAATGTAAAAAAAAATCCGCTTTAATTCCTCAGCTCTGTGTATAAACATTAATTTTCTTATGACTAATTTTTGCGCAATTTCTCTCGTCGTGCTTGAAACATAAATTGATTACTCGTCATTCGTACTCTCGTTTTCTTTACAATTAATACGAGTTTGCAGCAAAAAATAAAAAAATAAAAAATGCCTATTTGGTACAACGTCGTGGTACGATGTTGCTGTATCTTTAATTCAAAGCGTTTGTGCATTCACAAATTTTCCAAACGAGGCCGGTACGCGGTACGAGTAATATAATTATAATTTATTAATATTTTTCAGGATTGGCAGAATTGTGATTCTTATTTCTTCTGTTTTTTTTTTTGTAATTTCGAGTCCCAGCTCAAAAATACATTACTCTTGGCGTGAAAAAAAAAAATCATCGCAAAGAAACAAGCCGGAGCGAAGAAAATTATTTAGAGATCACGTGGCATAATTGACACTTTTGGCGAACAACGATTTTTTTTTTCATTTATACCTTTTTGCCTCTTCTCGGTACCTCAACTTTTTCTTTTTTCTTTCGTTTTCGTACGTATATAGAATAAACCAAAAGGAACCTTTTTCCAATCATCACAGGATACTTTTTCATAACTACTTCCTGGTTTCGTTTCATCGATTGCCAAGATTTTTTTTTTAAATCATTTTTCGTCAAAATCCTTAAACTCTTTGAGCTCTAAATATTTTTTTTTTTCCACCGGCTGGATCCTTTGGGACGATTTTTTTTTCTTTCACACACACAAAAAAAAAAAAACAGATTTTTGAGGGCAAGACTCGAAAAGCATAAATAAAAACCAAAATTATTCCACCGTAAGAAAAAAATCTCTCTAATAATAATAATAAGACGAAGTGATTCGAAGGACGAATATGTTTCATTCTTGTATTCTCGTTGTTTTTTTTTTTTGTTTTTTTTTTGTTGCCTCAAAACTTCCCCAGCTGATTTTCCGCCTGGAATTAATACTCAAAGGGACGAAATATTTTTGTCCAACTCGAATTTAGCCTCAATGAACTTGCGTCTCGTAGAACGCGATTGCGAGTGTCTCTTTTGCTGAAAGCCTCGAATCGTGAAACGTTAAAAAAAAAAAAAAAAAAATTCAAACAGTCCTTCGTCAGGAACGTGCCATATAATTTCATTTTTGTTTTTGCTTTTTTTTCTTCCCCCCCCCCCCTCGAAAATTGGCTACTTTGACGCGTAAGAAGGTCCTGAGCAGGGATTAAACCATTTCTCTTTCTCGCGCTGGTAATCAATTTTTTTTCCCCTTGTCATTCAGATCTCAAGGACTTTGTCGAAAAAAAAAAAAACAATCCCGAGTCTAAAAAAATCGCAGCAGGAAAAAAAAATTGTAGCAATTCTTCACAAAGTTTTACCGATCGAAAAAAAAAAAAAAGAAAACAAATACACGGATCGAAGGCTTTTTTTTTTGTCCCTCGATAAAAAAAAAAATGCCTGCGCATTAGCTACGAGAGGGTGACGATGATTTGAGCCGGACAAAAAAAAAAAAAAAAAAGAAGAAAAAGAAAACGTGATTCTTCATTCCAACGAGATTTTATCGTTGATCGATCAAAAACATTTGTCCCTGCTCCCATCGTTATTCCCAGTCATTTTTATTTCATCGTATCCGCGATCTCCTCTGTCTCATATCGACTGTCCAACCTGATCCTCGCGCTTTCTCCTCCGCCCAGCTCAAAAATTCTCACGAGACACGCGCGATCTCGCCGATTTTCGCAATTTTCATCAGGCCTCGGAAAAAAAAAAAAAAAAATTGATTCCTTCGTAAATAAAGGAAAAAAAAAAAAAAGAAAACCCATACAATTTGTCATCAGCCAAATTTTCGCATCCCCTCCTCTTACGCGTCTACGAGTTTTACCCTTAGCGGGTATAAATAATCGGTAGGAAAAAAAAAAGAAAAAAAAAAAAACGTAAAAATAATTATAATTGCGAGGAAGAATGTTTTTATGGTAAATTATCGCTTATGCATAAATATAAATACGGTTTTCCCCATAGGAATGTTGCTTCATCACGAGCTACGAGACAGTCGCGTCGATCTGCACTCGAGGGGATGAAAAAAAAAAGTGTGTGTGTGCATAAAAAATAATAATAATAATAATAATAATAATAAGAATAATAATGACCCCTTCCCCCGCATAGTCGTTGACAGCGAGAGATGGCGGGGGCCTGGGAGATCGATGAGACGAATCCTTTTTCCGTTTTTTTTTTTTCACCAAATTTTTTTTTTTTTTACAAACTCTCCGATTACTTTTGTATTCACAACAAGGCACATTTCGGTTTGTCAATTGCGAACTCGATCTCCAGTCTATCCAACCGATTTTTCTCCTCCTTTTCTTCCGACTCCTCGACTTTTTTTTTTTTTTTATCCGTCCGTCTGTCCTATCCCTGGACGATTCGCCATTCGGTCGACCATCATACCTCCGTACCGTCCTCGCCTTCGTCCTCGTACAGGGGACCATTCGGCGATCTCTTTTTCGGTTTAGGCGGTGGTCTCGGCGGTACTTTTCTACCGATTGTGCCATTATCGCCGATACGATTATCATCGATCTCGTCGTTTATTTTTACGGGCCATTCGGCGGCTCCTTCGGGTGCCGATCTGTCCGGATTATCGACGTCGTTTGACAATATATTCGGTGCGCTTAGCTGCAGTCCACTGTAATTATGACCGCTGGTCGGTGTAAGGGGCAACGGTCTTTGCCGTAATATCGACGACGTTTCGGGCTCCGGGCTTTTGTTCAATGACAATTCTGAGCTACCGTCGGCCGTTGTACGACGACCCAAATTATCGTAAACCGGCTCGACGAGGCCTACCGTGGTATTATTTAGATTCGTCGTTGGCGATGTCGGCGGTCCGCTGCTCCAGCTCGGTGCTCTCGGTCGTCTCGGTATAGTTACGTAACCGTGACGTGGCAGTACCGGTACACCGCTGTTGTAATGTCCGGAAAAACCGTTGCTACCGTTACGATTGTACGGCAGTGTTTTGAAACCGGCTGGATATTGCTGGGCCGTTGGTGAGCCGTATATCGGTTGTTGTCCACCGGATATCGGATGCTGATTCACGAGGCGTGAATTATCGGGTGCCGTGGATGCCTGGCTGGTCGGTGATGAGCCGCCTCTGCCGCCCGAGAATGCCAGAAGATCGGGGGGATATTGACGATACGAGATGCCGCGATTCAATGTTCCATTATCGAGGTCCGGCGTCATTTCGCGTCTGTCATTATCGTCGTCGTCGTCGTTGATTCTATCGCCGATAACACCGCCGACCCCAACGCCGACAATGCTTCCCGGTCCTTCGGCTGTTTTCCAGAGAAACAACAAAAAAAAGAGAGAGAATTTCATCAAAATAATGAAGAAGAAGAAGAAGAAGAAGAAGAAGAAGAAGAAGAATAAGAGGAGGAGGAAGAGAGGTAGATGGAATAAACGAAAGAGTGTTCAGCGGGTACGATTGAGTGAGATTTTGGAATTCGTGTGCCCCGAAAACGTGTTCGTGAGGCAAAGTGCAAAATAATAAATTAAAAAAAAAAAAAAAAAATGAAAGAAAAATAAATCCAAAGGGAACTTCTGGAAGGGTTTCGCGATTTCGGGAGAAAAGTGACCTACGGTGATGGACTTTGCGGCGAGATCGGGATCGGTCTGTATCCTCAAAAAAATGTCCCAAAGGGCATATCGTTATAACTCTAGTCGGAACCCTCGCTATATTGTCGTTTACAGGTCGGAATGAGGATGACGCGTCCGGAAGTTCAATTAAGGTAGTTCTATCGCTGCAGACTAGTCAATTAGCTATAAATGTCTAAATGATGATTCCTAAAAATATTGGATATATGGGTTAAAATTAATAAATATTAAATAAGCTTACCCAGGTGAATAAAATTAATCAACGGTTTATTATAAATAATTATGTAACTAGTAAAATAGTAATTGCCACGACTCAAGTATTACTAGATCTCGTATGATATTTACGTGTGGCAACGTTGCGTTTTCTTTCTCTTTTCATTCTCGTGCCCTCTCACTCTCTCGCTCGCTCTATTGACGTTGACGCGGAGAGGTTATGTTGTTCGACTTGTCAAATACCGCTTTCGTTATGATATCGCGTTGCCACATTTTTTCACCGTCACGACATTATGCCGTAAGTTGTGTATCACTACCCGGATGCTCGTATTAAAATCAGTATAGCTTAAAAAATTGGTCGACAATCATATTTTTTTTAGGCCCGTTAGATTTTTACGTGTTTAATGAATCTAAGTCTCGTTTTTTGTAAGAATCTTTTGGATTTTCGATAAGATATATCGTTTTAAAGTGACCGGAAATCGGTTCTTCTATATGCCGAAGCAAATTTGCCTTGAGGAACTGGCATTTTCAAGTATTAATTTCTCCGTAATTAGGTCGATAAGGGGCATTGACGTTTCGCGAAATGAATAAATATATTAAAATTGAAGATATAAAAAAAAAAATTTTAATCTTATGGATTAGTGACCACGATAGAACTACCTTAAGATTATAATATTCATTTATACAGTTGAATTTTCGAAATCCAACCGCAACCGAGACGCAACTACAAGCGTTTGGAGTTCACAGGCAGCAAGTCTACGTATTCAAACTCTACACGGATTATTAGTTTGGTAATCACGATGTGGCTCGACTGAACACGTTTCAGCTCTACACGTTCCCATTGTATATACGTTTAGACTCTACACGTTCCAAGCATACACGTTTCAAAGAGTTGGAGCGTGTATAGTTGAAACGTGAATAGTTAAAAGATGTATAGTTTGAACGTGTATACTTGGAACGCGCATACTTGGAGCGTATACAGTTAGAACGTGTATAGTTGGAATATGTACAGTTGGAACATGTATAGCTTGAAAGTGTGCAGCTAGAGGGTGTGTATATAGTTGGAACGTGTATAGTAAGAAGATGTATAGTTGGGGAAGGTATCCAGTGAGAAGATGTGTTGTTGGAAAGCGTGCAGTTAGAATCTGTATAGTTCAAACGTGTATAGCTGGAGCGTGTACAGTTGGAACGTATTCAGTTATAACGTGTACAGTTGGAACATACATAGATAGAAGATGTGCCGCTGAAAGGTGTGCAGTAAAAAGGTGTTTAGTTGGAAGTTGTGTAATGGGAAGTTGTGTAATGGAAAGTTGTGTAGTGAGAAGATGTATATAGTTGGAAAGTATGTAGTGAGAAGATGTGTGGTTGGAAAGCGTGTTGTTAGAATTTGTATAGTTCAAACGTGTATAGTTTCAAAGCGTATAATTAGAATGTGTTTAGTTGGAACGTGTATAGTTGGAACGTGTACAGTTGGAACGTGTAGATTTCGTACGTGTTTAGTAATAATGTGTATACAGTTGGAAGTCCTGTAATGGGAAGTTACAGTTGGAAGTTGTGTAATGGGAAGGTGTGTAGTTGGAATGTGTACAGTTGGAACGTGTGTAGTTGGAACGTTTATAGTTGTATCGTTAATTGATACGTGCATAATTTAGACACGTGCAGAGGCACGTTCTACCTTTACGCGTTCTAACTTTACAAGTTCCATCTGTACACGTTTCAAATACACACGCAATAGCTATACGCGGTTCAACCATGCACGTTCTAACTACACCCGTTTTTTACACCTGCACGTTCGTAGAAATTTTCGGTGTTCGAGGTTGCAAGAGTCTGTCTGTTGCAATAGTTGAATTTCGGTCTGTCTCTTTCCCTCGGGGAAAGTTAAAATCTCGAATACGAGGATACTTGCGAGTAGACCCAGGATATTTGAGCAGAATTTTTTGAAGTGTAAAACAGATGCTCTGTACAATATTGTTTCAAACTTTTCAGGCACTTCACCCTCTCCCGGCTACATTCCTTATAATTATCGCGCTGTTTTGTTAATTAAATGTTACATTTCACCGAATTTAATATAGTAATTTTAATTATTTGTTTCATAACGCGGTCGACGATCACATAACGCGTAAGAACCGGAAATTAAATTTTCTCTCGACTGGTTCACCCGATCACCCGGAGTGCATTTATAATTACGAAAAATCTAGAAGAACCGACGAGCCGGCTCAGAAAAAATTTCCATTCGGCCCTCTCGAGTCTCTCGACTGGTCTCACAGTTGGACATCTTCTCGTCAACTGAGACAGAGAGAGAGAGACAGAGAGAAAGACAGAGAGAGAGAGAGAGAGAGAGAGAGAGAGCGAGAGAGAGAAAGGCGACCCCTTCCGACAATATATATATATATATATATCACTTGAATTTTAATCGCAAAGTCTGTCCGAGCTCGTTCAATCTCCGGGGGAATAAACCATGACGACGTTGGCCACAAGAGCTCGGGGCATATGAATAAGATAGTATGAACGAACGAAAAAAGAAATGAGATAAAAAAAAATTAACAAGTTAAAACGAGTATGTACATTGTTCGTCTCAGAAATCTCAGGGTTTTCTGCAATTTATGCATTACACGCGCTTCTACCGCTCAATTTGCCACAACCATGACGTTGCGCCACATTGTGTCTCGTCGTTTTATTCATATTATATACATATTACACATATCTGTACTTATATATTTCTCGCGTATGATACAAATAGATTCTCTTTTTTTTTTGTTTCAAAAATTTACAATACGACGGATGTCCAAGTCGATGGTCATGTTTCAGGACTCGAGCAGTAAGAATAATAATGTCCCAGCAAGAAATGTAAAGAAAACAATTTCGATGCATTTTATTGGGTTGATCTGAACAGCGGAAGTGAGGCTTTTTTTTTTTTTTTTTTTTCTTTCAACATAGACTTTGCTACCAATTTTATTTCCGCTGATTCGTTATTGAGATCTCGAATTTACTCGTGAAAAAAGTTCTCTTCACGAGGAGAGCAAAAAAAAAAAAAGAATTTCCCCTTCATCCTGACGAGATCCATAACGACTTGGGCATTCGTCCAACGATTGTTCCCCTACACTTTTTACAATTTGTACACAATTTTTAACAAAAAAAAAAAAATCACTGGATCAAAAAATCTTATATTATATTCCGTGTGTGCATTGCGGAATTGGGGAAAATTTTAATGCAAAATTAGCAATTATAAATTACTCGAAGTATCGTCAGTTAATTAAAAATTAACTCAAATTTATTTCATCAATGTGATTGACGGAAAAAAAAATGTAATTATCTCAAGCCAGTTGAGATTAATTTTTCGATAGTTCAATTTACTTCGAGTATGCGTGATTAATTTTCAAAAAAATTACAATTACTTCAAACGACGATAATTGAATGAAAAGAATAAAATACAATTACTCCGAACAGTCATAATTAGCAATAAAGATTTTTTTTAATTATCTCCACTCACTGTAATTGGATCCGAAAAAAAAAAAAAAAAATACCAATTGCATCAAAAAATCGCCAGTAAATTTCAAAAAATTACAATCGCTTCAAATAATTTTAATTGGTTAAGAAGAAGAATAAAAAAATTACACCAATTGCCATGCGAATTGCAATCAGCCACGAAAAAATTATAATCACTTTCAACGATTCATGATTAAAAAAAAAATCTTTCCCAATTCCATCATGTGCCACATATTATATTTACGAGAAAAAAAAAAAAAAACGTTTTCACTACTTGACGGATTGTCGCGTTATAAAAGTAGTGTACTGACCGAAAACGGAGTCATTGTCGAGTAGCGTTCTGTTGAGTTCCGTCATTTCCGTAGCGTGTGACGTCACAGATGGCGCCTCGTATCTTCTCGGCGGTTTAACGACCGGATTTATCGCCGTTATCAGTGATTTTTCTTGCTCGCCAAGACCATGATTCTCGTGATTAATCGATTCGGGAATTTTCTCATTGTTTCGTGTTTCGCGCTTACGGCAATACCACGCGCACAGTACGACGGTAATGAGAACGAGAAACGAAAATGTAACACCGAGGCCAATGGCAAGCGGCAGACTGACGAAAGTTCCGCTCGTGCTCGTAGTTTCGCCGATTATCGCCAGGCTAACGTTTCTCTCGATGCTACCGCCCGGATTTTTCGCCATGCATACGTAATCACCCTTGTCGGATATCGTGACATCCGGTATCGTTAGATTCAGCCAATCGTTTCTCTCGCTGATAACGTAACCTCGCTCACCATTGTTGTGACGTTTCGTCGAATTGTTGATTATACGTGAACCGTAAATCCACGAGATCTGGGGCCTCGGTATACCGGAGGCGCGACACCAGAGCGTAACATCGCCGCGTTCGGTCTCGAGCCTCGGATACGGACCGATTGTCATGATTTTCGGTCTACAAGCGAAATCATCGCTGCTCAATTCGTCCCACATGAGACCGGCGAGATTCGACGGTTGAGCGCAAGTCGTCGGTTGCGTGTACAACTTACGCTCGATCGTCCAATCGCGAAATCTCTTCAAATGACAATTGCAATTCCACGGATTATTGTGAAGCTCGAGGCTTCCCAGTTTCGTTAAATTATCAAACGTCGAGAGTCTGACGCTCGTCAAATTATTACCATCGAGGGTCATTGTATGCAAACCCGGCAAATTGCGAAATGTCTTATCGCCGATTCGTTGAAGATGATTTTCCGACAGTACGACTTTTTGCAAATAGCCGAGATCATGAAAGAGGCCATTCTCGAGGGTCTCGAGATCATTGTTATTGAGCAATAATACGCGCAATTTCGGGGTCTCGATGAATGTACCGGGAAATAATGTTTTTATATTGTTACCGGACAGATCGATCTCAATGACGATATTGAGACCGTTGAACGCGTCCGTGTGTACGGCTTTTATTCCGCACTCGCGCAACACCAATTTGTGCAGATTAACGAGCTTCACGATACTGAATGCATCGTGATTCACGTATGTTATACGATTTCCCGTCAGATCCAATATCTGTATCTCCGAGGACAAATTTTCCGGTATATGCGTGAAATTTAATCTTACGCATTCGGCAGTTTTTTTGCCCGATACCCATTTGCATTTGCACGGCGGACCGCATAGCCAATCCTCCTCGGCCATTGACAATAGCGTCATCGTCGTCAGTATGAGACTCAGACACATCAGAGTTTCCCTCGTTCGTTTCATTGTTGTCTTTTTTTTTTTCCCCCCCTTTTTTTAGCCCGTAACTTCTTGATGACTCTCTGCAACAGAGAATTCATGTTTCGACTTAAGGTAGACTGTTAAAAATTTCTGTTTGAAAATTAATAAAAATTCTGTTTGAAATTTAATAAAAAATATATTAATATAGATTGCTGGTTATTGAAAATTGAGTACTTTTTTTTTGACATATACACAATTTCAATTATACAAATTTTTGTATCTTAAATTTCATATTTTTTACAGAGTATAGTCCTGCCGGTAATCCCGGAATCATGAACGCTGTAGAGACTATAATGATTCAATAATTGGTCAGATGAGTTCTCTTGAATGTTGTAATAACATAAGATGCGCAAGAGCGAGCAGTGGCCCAGTTGGTCCGACTCTGGACTGCCACGCAGGCGGCCAGGGTTCGATCCCGCGGCCGGCACCAATGGATTTTTCCAGATGCTTTTTCTGCGAGCTCGGTGGTTCGAAACCCACCTTAAATTGTAGGTTCTCACAAATACACTGGGCCAATAGCAATGAGGTTGCAAAAATCGAGAGAGAAAAATAGTTCCGTAAATGGACAGAAAAACTAAAATAGTGGGCCCAGTGTAAGAGTGATATAGTGAATGAAAGTGTTGTAAAAAGCCGAAAAGGCTATGCAAGTAAAACTTACTACTACTACATAAGATGCGCAAATAATTGAGCATTTTCGATGACTCGGCGTAATCGTAAGATCGCGATTTTTCTAAAAAAAATTATAATTTTCAATGTCATTGGATCGAAAAATTAGTCAGAAACATGGTTAACCTCTTAAAGGCACGTCTTCCGTGCTCCTGCGTTAATCATGACTGGTTTTATTTCGCGGCATCTTCATTCCACCACGATACAGTTTATGTGAAAATGTGAGAGATTATGTTTCTGCTTTGATACGGAATAAATATGAATGCAGAAGTTATTATCAGTATCAACGAGAACTACGCAATGTGAGAGCTTAATATGGAAAGCAAAAGGGGAAATTTGTTACTCGCAAGCGCGAAAGCAGTTTCTCTATTTGATTTTTATAATATACACCAGGGTCCATCCCGCGCGCGAGCGGTTTTCTGTTCAAAATGAAAAATTCCCTAACATTTCCAAGTTTTCCCGGTTTTCCTTAACTATGGCCATCCTGTTATACAAAGTATTCATGTTAAAATTTCAGGAGGTTCTTAACATATATTGGGTGTGGCAAAAGGGGAACGTTATAGCGTGGCACGGGTGACGTGCGGGGCAGATTGCGTTCGGTATTTGTTTCACCAAATACGTTTACATTTTATTAATTTGCCATTACTCACCCTCAATTCTGTTTACAAGTGTATTTCACAATCGGCACGGTGAAAAACTTTATTTATGGGCAAATTATAATCTATGAAGGTCTAATCTATCGTTTAAGCGGTTCTTCGGGGAAATAGTTACCGTTTTTTCACTCCTAAAATAATCCCCAATCATAGCTTCGAATACTTCTCCCATATAAGAGCCCACGTATTAGCGGCATATTCAATGTTTTTTTTTCCCTTAACTATACGTGGTAAAAAAATCTGATATAAATACGGTGTATTCCTAGTACCAGCACAAACCTTCCCTCAAATTTTATAATCATTCTTACCGTTTTTCTCTGGGTTAAGAACCTCCTTAATAGATAACTACGTCTATTTGTACGTAAAATTACGCGAATTCGGGCCCAAAGGAATCATTAAACACTCTTGGACTTTCCCTTTAAAAAAACACGTACTCGCCCGGAGGTTTTTCCTTTTTGAGAATCTTTGCATCTTTTTATTCGTCGGGACAACAAAAGAAGTGTATGCGTGTTTAATAAGAAATATATATATATATATATATATATATATATATATTAAATAGTCGCGAGAACGAAACTTAATAACATACGTGTACTGCATGCATAATAAATATTAGAGAATGTGTGGAATATCGTCGTGGGGAATTGGGGTTTTCATTTTTCATCACGTACAATGATCGCTGGGGTGGTGTGTCCGCTATAAGAACGAAGAGACTGACTTTTTTTTTTTAATTCTCAAATTACTTTCGGACTACCAACCTCACGATCTTGCACGATCCATCATCGTCGCCCACGAGAAAGAGGGGGTTGAAAGAAAAAAAAAAAAAAAAAAAAAAAGACGAGCCTTTAGACACTCTTCTGTGTATTTCTGATGTTACGTGGCTCCGGGACGTCTTTCCGGGACGCGCGTTTTGCACGATATCGCGAGACTCGATGTATTATACATGTATATGTGGACATTTTTTTTTTTTTTTTTTGCGGCAAGGGATGTCCCGCTGTATTCCTCTTTAACATTTCTTTTTTCACCTCATTTACTTCTCTTCTTTCGCCATTCACTTCTTCAGGGCACGAACCACCCCTATATAACGCTACACACACACACACACACATTATTATTATATGTATATACGTTTCACTACGAGCACCGAGACTTTTTCATTCTTTTATGCCCCCCCCCGGCTTATTCTCGTCTTTTCTGCGTACTTTTTTTCGTATTTTTTTAATTCTCGTCACGAAGGAGTCTTCCGGGATTCCATTTTTTCGAGTGATCCTCTCTCAAGCTCGAGACAGACATACATATATATGTACAAGAGCGACTGGGAGAGGGATAAAACAAGAGATTAAAGGACTAAAGTAGATGGGATATCAAATTGAGGCTACAATGGCGGAGATAAAGAGAGAATAGAGAGAGAGAGAGAGAAAGAGAGAGAGAGAGATTATGGAAATGTATTTCATGAATTTTCGCCAATGAGATAAATTGCTTGTGATAAGAGATAATACGAAGACAATAAGGATTTTCTGTAATATCATAAAAACAGTAAAGCCAGATAGCTTGTATTATTTTTAAAAAATTTAGATCGCAAGGTCATTATTTTTTCTTCAAAATGTCACTGGACATCGATCGTTACAAAGGACCAACAATATTTTATTTGAAAAGCACCTCCCTACCTTTCGTGAGATTTTTTTATTCGAATCCAAATTTACCATTTGACAGGATGAGAGACAAGGGAATCAATGATTTCAATGAATCAATTAATACATTAATAAAATTCCAATTTAAAAAAAACTCATTGGAAAGCTCGTCAAAATGACGTCATCGAAATGATTGTCATCGTACGCGATGTGTTTGAATTACAAGCCTACGAACTATTTCGGAAACTTTCGAAGCGAATACCACGAGATAAGCCGACATCATTCACCCGACTATTATACCAGTGTCCTTTATCGTTAGCCATATAAGTACAGGCTCAAACTTTCGACAAAAGGTTTCATCCCTGCAGAATTTCATCGGCTCTTTTCACTTGTGGGTGTCAAAAAAAATTGTGCGACAGGGTGAAAAGAGGGGTTCAAGTATCACGAGCCGACCCAGTGTGAAAGGATCGTGAATGATGCAAAGAGCCCCTTTCTTCAGCTGATGTATCACCCTTCCTATAGGCGTTTAATGGCATACAAAATGTAACGCCACTATATAATCGTACTTTCATAGGATATTGAGAGTTCATCGGTTCTTTGAGATAGGATTAAGAAACTGAATTTGGCCTTTAAAGGCTCATTCAAACGATTATTTCAAAAGTTTCGCTTTGCTGTTTATTCGTAAAAAAAAATCGAGGAAACTATATTTTCCAGTTGTCAATATAATCTATGATTTTTCTTAAGTCAATTTTATCGAAAAAAAAATAAGCGTAAAAAAGATTTTACGACAAAGTTGGAGAAATTGAATTGTTTTAAAATTTGATCAGCATAATAGGGACATTGATTTTTTTTATTTTTGTATTAAAAGTGGTTATTAGTTGCTGGGCAGTGATTATTTAGGTCACCCATCCTACATAAATCACAGAGGAAGGATGCACATTGTGTCGAGCTGTGCAGTAAGGTAACCCTTTTCGTTAATCTGCATATGGGAGGTCCTGTACTACAGTACAAATCTCTGTGTGTGTGTGTGTGTGTGTGTGTGTGTGTGTGTGTGTGCGCGTGTATTAGGTTCGCAAAGGGCATCGCTTGCGTTTGCCTGCCGCAACTTTATCCTATTGATCCTTTGGCATTTGACTTGTAAATTTTCCCGTGGCAAACAACCCGGTCAAGAGGAATATTTTCGTCAAGAAAGAAGGGACACGTGGTGGATACGCAAGTTTTGCAAGCTCAAGTACGAGAAAAATTAGCCCTCTGTTTATACAAAAATTAAAGTCATAGATTTTTTATTTCGAAAAAAAAAAAAAAAATGAAAAAAGGATTTTCGATTTAAAGCCCTTTGGGTTGGCTGAAATTCGAGCGATTTTCCAAATTTATAGGGATTGCCCTGTTAATTTTTTTTTCTCACGCTATATCGTTCGTAAATTTGACTATAGTACGAAACAATCTTCCAGCCAAGAAGCTTTACCATTAATTTAAAACACGTCATTTGTTTAAATTAATGAACGTGCTTTACTTGAGACTAAATTTTTCATAAGAAAATGCATTCCATTTTCCACTGCTTGAACATCTATAATTCAATTGATATACGTAGTACACGTGAATGTACGCCAAACCCTAAATGTCATAAGGGAGTATGATACCTGCAGAGGACACAGAGTTTTAGGGTGGCGGTTGTGAATTTCAGGGATCGATATGAGAAGCACAAGAGAGCTTCGCGCAGGTTAGGTGGAGTGTGTATGCCGAATAAAAAGGAGGTCAAGTACGGCAGTCCAGTTTCCGGTACGACGGTTGAGAATTTAGATTTTTTTTTTCTTTCTATTCGTTAAAAAATGCAATGCAGAGGTCGCCCGAGTCTCTGCACGGCTCTGCAGTCTTACTGCAATATAATAAGGATATGGTCGTTGGAGGGCGATGACCGTTTTATTTTTAAGGCTTTTTCCTCGTGGCTTACCTTCCGGACACGGGGAAAATTTTGTGATGTTGAAAAAAAAAAAATATATATATATATATTCATTTCGAATCGTCTCAAAACGCTTCAAAAGTCACGAGCTGTGAAGTTTGGCTGCACACATGATTTTTTTTATCATATTTTCGCTTGTGATGCCCATATTTTTAGGTACAAATGAGAATATAAATGGCGGGGAACGTTGAATACTTATATGGGCCCACTAGCGTGGGCAATATATAGTTGTAGTAGCAGGATACAGGCTCCTCTTGCGAGAAAGACTTTGTCAGAAGCCACCTAGCGGATTTATCGAGAAACACTTAAATCTCTCGGGGGGGGGGGGGGGGGGGGGGCAGCATCGCCTCTGGATACTGATAGAAATTTGTCAATCCACTTGTGAATTTATCTCAATTTTTTTTGCCCGATTAAATTCATAAAGTAATTATAGTATTTGATTAAATAATGCTCTTATTAATCTTTCGGGCTTATTTGGTTCACGGTACAACTCAAACTGTGTGATAAAAATATTCAAACAGATCAAAGTTTTTTAGTCTACAAAAAGAGACTTTCGAAAATTACCCCTCTGAATTTACTTCACTTTTCCACATTATTTCTCTTTCACAGTCCTCTCCAGCAGGGCAGAATATCGAATTTTTGAAAGTCCAAATTTGACCCTATTTCGATTTTGTAAAATCGTAAGGTCTCTCGAGGTATTTATAGGACCGCGAATATTTTTAGAACCAAAATGTGAGACTTGGACGTCAATGATGATATTTTTCATTAGGTATTTCTTTGAAAATACGCAAAACAAAAACAAAAAAGAGTCATTGAGTCACAAGTATACATCGTTATAAGTATAGTCAGGCATTAATAATAATGCAAAAAAACAAAATTACTTTTGTGTCGTCCTGTCCCAATATTAGTAACAACACGAATATAACAGCTGCGAAAACCTCTGTACCCATACGTGTATTATAAGATGAAAATGGGACTTTGGGGAATAAGGGTTGTTGAATAAAGAGTATGTACAACGAGGTCTACATTTGTAGAACCGAACGTAATCACGCACACCTGGGGAGTCTCGTTTCATGCGAATCATCTAATTGGTACGAATAAATTGGTAGAGGGAGGTAGAACGAAAGGATACGAATGAAAGTGTTGTAAAGGGAAAGAGGAGTGGAGAGAGAGAGAGAGAAAGGGGTAATTTGGTTCCATTGAGTTGGTGGTCGATGTCGAGGGTGCAAGGGATGAAAACCGAGGAAATAATGAGGCAATATGTTAATTGAGTCGAGGTGTAGTAGGCGGTAGGTTAAGGAGGAGTTTGTCCGGAAACACACACACACACACATACATACACACGGTAACGTGGTAGTTGCGTGAAACGAAGGGACAAAACGAGAGAAAATTTCAAGTTGGACAAGGGACGAGGGAAGCGAAGAACACACTACGTATATGTGTAAGCCCAGGGCTGTATTGCACCCTTTCTATATACGTTTTCGCTTTGCAAAGAGAGAGGCGAAGCAAATGTACATGAAATAAAACGCGTTTATATACAATATATATACATAAACTTTTTAAAACAACGGGATTGCAGTAATAGCACAACCAAAGCACTGTACAGGGATCACTCGTTGCAACGAAAGGGCTCAAAAATTCGTCGCGTTGTTTTGCTTTCGTGACACGCTCAACTCTTTGTCGACGTGTTGCCTGGAAAGAGAAAGCGAGAGAGAGAGAGAGAGAGAGAGAGAGAGAGAGAGAGAGAGAGAGAGAGAGAGCGAGAGATTTAGAAGCTTTTTCTCAGCTTGCAAGGGCTCGTGCCCTCTGCTGTCCCTTTAAATAAATCTAAGCAAATATATATGGGCCATTCCACGTAAAATCTATCTGAACACGACATCCATTGTAACACAGTAAATGGTCTTAAAAATTGTCTAAAAACCTTCGTACACACGTAAAATCATATTTTCTATGATTCGTAATTTTTTTTTCCCCTCTTCTGTCCTTTATTTCCATTGCGCTTCCATTATTCTCATGCTCTACGCAAAAAGTACATCTACGAATTCAGCGCCGGTTTATAACGGATCACGTCATGACGTTGAATCGATCTATTCTCGCGCGAACGCGGTTTATCGCGAGACGCGAGACTTGACTGATCGCGAAGACTCTGACTATTCATGAATCCCGATATTAGAATAATTATTCATAGAAATAGGAAGATCGAGCTCGGTGGAAAGAGAAGTGAAGTGAGGTGAAAGGAGGACTTATCCGTAAATCGATCACGAGATCGGCATCATCAACGTCGTGTGGCTACATATGGATGAGCTTTCGTTCGTCCTTTCGTTTTATCTTCGGACACCCTTCGTCTTTCTGCTCTAATATATGGATGCACCAATGCCAGGAGGGCTTGAAGATTATCGATCCTTCATTTTTTTAATAAACATTATCCTCCTGTTACTCCTCCTTCCCCCTTCTTTCGCAAAGTCTTAGAGCGTCTCTTGTATAGTACTCGGTGTGCATCAGCGACTACTTTACCGGGGGGAAAAAAAACCCCATCCTCCCGCTTGAATATTGACGCACCGGTTATAAAACTTTCGTGCGATGGAAAATTCAGTTTCAAAGTTGGATGAATCGTTAAATATGATAATGATAAGTCATGTACATGGTGAGTATACACGCTCCGCGTGATATCGTACAACTTTTATCTACATCTATGCGCGTGGAGGAGAAGCAGACAGGGGCCCAGCTGAAAGCTCCGAGATACGAGAAAAATTGAAACAAACTGCAGACACACGATAATCACGCTAAAAGTTCGGTAAGCCAAAAGAGCTCTGTGACACTTCAAGTTTTCTTATTTCTATGAGAAATCGTCATCAAATCCGGCATTATCAAAGCTTTCGTGATAATTAAATTGTTTTTTCATTTATGGCAATCCTCGTGTTTTTTTTTAATTTCTTATTTTTTCGTTCTAAATTTTGTAATTTTTATAGGAAAAGAAAATTCCTCGTAAATTTCGCTGCAGAATTAATTTTTCATGTGACATCATTGTGAAAAAAATAAATCGATTGAGCAAATTTATGATCGGGGGTGCTATGTCAGAAAACGAAAGAAAAAAACTTGGTAATAATTTTTTACCCTTTGAGATATCCCATTGCCTTCGACGCTCACCATTTTATTTTACGCGGGTATATTTTTTTTTTTTTTAGACGCGGTATCGATCTGCTTTTTTTTTTAATGCCCATTTTTCTCTCAGCTGAATGTAACTATCGAGATAAATCGAAGAGGGTATTAGCTGCGGTACGAGAAAAAAGTTGTTGCGGCCAATCTTGGGCGGCCTCACCGTAGAAAAACTCTTTTTCTCTTTTTTTCTCTCTCTCTCTCTCTCACTCTCTCTCTCTCTCACTCTCTCTCTCTCTCAATGCAGAGGATCAATCATTCCTTACGAAAGAGGGAAAAAAAATCTCCAGGTTTTTTGGTGCGTGGTAAACATAAATAAAATTAATATTCGCCCAAATAGGACTTAGAGGAGTTAGAGTATCGACGAAATAAAGATGTAAATATGATCTTGTTGTTGGTAAATTCATTATTGTAAACTCAATTTCAGGATGAATCACGTTACACTGAACCACACATTATTTATCTCAACTTAGTTATTATTATTAACCTCGATTTTAGCAACCATTTGATTTGTAAACTCAATTTTTTCAACGTATTTATTATTAAACTCGATTTAATCAACCTAGTTAAAGTTAACCCTGATTTTATCAACCTAGTTATGGTATAGCCTTGATTTAATCAACCTATTTATAATTAATCTTGATTTCATCAATCTCGTTATTACGTTATTCAACCTGGTTCTTGTTAACTTCGATCTTGTCAACATATTTATTGTTAACTATATATCATTTTATCAAAATTCTTCGTGAATGCTTTTTTTTTCGTCATGAAAACGAATATATAGATTTATTTATTGATAATATGTGCTTGCTTGTTTTAAAATTTCAAATTTTTATACTATATAGCACACGCATACGATGAGCCAAAGAATTTTTCTTATAACGATATATATCGATTTTACTCTGTGAGTGTTGGGGCGTGGGATGCACTATATTGTGCCTCGGAAAAGTGCATTGTCTAAAAGAAAAAAACGAGCCACTTTGTGAATACGCGATGTTGTTATACCCTTCACGTAGTATATATATATATATATAAATTCGCTAGGGAGTAAAATGAAGAAACTTAGTTTTCGTCTCGATGCACTCAGGTTCAGGTACACGGAAAGAGATCGGATAGCAGATAGAATATTATGAAGGAACAACTCCGACGTAAAAGGTTAAGTAGGCGTACGGTACGTACAAAAAAAAAAAAAATTATTACGAACTCCCGACTCGGCGAAAATGTATAATTGTAAACAAAAAAGTCCAAATACTCTTATCTTCGACTCCTCGTTAATTTATCATCTCTTATTATTAATTTATCATGCTGGCGTAATGAATGAAAAAATTAAAATAAAAAAAGCTACAAATCCAGATGGAATCGAGGAATTAATTACTTCATACTAATTAAGAGTTGCTTCGAAAAAAATATTTGTATGATCTTGATTTTTTTTTAATTGCAATGTACAATCTGATATTGCATTCAGGATAGAAAAAAGACAATGATTCTCATCGAGGATAATTTTCCAAAATTTCAACATCAGTAAATAATCATCAGAATATAATTGCATTTCAATTTTTTTTTTTTTTTTTTTTTTTTTCACTCAAGACCGATTAACGGATCCAGATTGTCCCGCGAGGGTAATTATCATCGCATTGATACCGAGAGCTTAAATATATATACGCGTTTGTAGGTCCTTGCACACCTGCTAAATTACTCCTGGGACACATGTCGTTTCACGTGTCCCAGGAGTTATTCGGTAGAGGTGTGTGCGATTATGGCACTGGCATCCATATGTTAATGGCACCGACGCGAATTTATTTAGTAGGCGTGCGATTATCCAAGATACACCGCGAAACGGAAATTTCAATATTCCGGAAAGTTGTGCGAACGCTTTAATTGCAACGGAGGATTCGAACGTACAAAAGCTGCATGTAAGCATGAGAGGTAACCCAGGCAAAATGGGAAAACCGTCGTCCCCGATCTCTTTTGATTTTATTCATGATTTTTTATATTATTTTACTCCGAAAAACGCTAAAATTTTTTCACATTTTTTTAAGAGGCAAAATTTAAAAAAAATTTAATTAAAAATTTTCACATCGATTCAAAAATCTTCAAAAAATTTCGGAAAAATCGGGAGTTGGATGACAAAATGTCGAGGCTTTTTTTTAGAATTCGCTCTTCTCCGAGATTCTTGTACTTTTTTACTAAAAAAAATCGCTCACATGAAAGGGCTGGGCTGAAAAAAATTTTTTACTACTGCCTCAACGATGTTGAAATTTTGAAAAAAGGCTATTTTCGGGAATTTCAAAATTGCGATATCCTTGAATCCTTCGGTGGCTATGTTTTATATGACGAAACAAAAGTTTTTATCAAACCTGAGATGCGTGCGATTTTTTTTAGTACCGAAAAATCTATTTTAAAATTAGTTTTTACGAATTTCAATATAGATTTTTCGGTCCTAAAAAAAATTACACACATCTCATCAGGTTTGACAAAAACTTTTGTTTGTCAGGTTTAACAAAAACGAAACACAGCCACCGAAGTATTTACGGATATCTCAATTTTGAAATTCCCGAAAATAGCCTTTTTCAAAATTTCAACGTTCTTGAGGCAGTAGTAAAAATTTTTTTTAAGCCCAGCCATTTCGCGTGAGCTATTTTTTAGTGAAAAAGTACAAGAATCTCGGAGAAGAGTGAAATCTAAAAAAAGGCTCTTTTATTAACCGCTCTAATATATATATATATATATATATATATATATATATATATATATATATATATATATATATATATATATTTATATTTATTTATATATTCACGAGAATGGTAATATGTGGCAAGAGTCTTGGGCATACTTGAACAGGAAGAATCGAATAACTGCAGTGCACATGGTGTTTTTCAATGAAGTTTATGTCTCAGCGATATCAAAATGTATCTAATGGTCGAGAGGGAGCTTTCCCCGCCATTTTTACCTTCATACACAGTTCCTTCCTTGCCTTTTTTTCCATCGATAAAGCCCGTGCCAATGCGCTTCAAGCTGGATTATTCGCAAAGTTTTGAGTTTCGCAAATATTTACGGAAACGACAGACCGCGAGAGTGGGAGAGAAGGAAAAGCAGAGAAAAAGTAGAGCCACGGGGCAAAGATATAAGTGTCGGTGTGGAGAGTTCGATTGCATAAAGTTTTCAAATAAGTCGGAATGTGTTCTTATAAATCCGTTGGGCAATGGGCAAACTGCAGGGGCTCGGGTCTACCGGTATATATATATATTTTTATACGCGAGCCTACATCAGCTAAATGTAAAGGTATACAGAATCAGTAATATGGATTTCCATAAAGTTTCGTTGCTGGCTGTGGCTTATCAGGCCGAGAAGGCCCTCACGTAAAATCGTACTAAACCATCGGAGTACTGGGTCGAGATTATGACCGAAATATATATGTATACATACATATATGAACGCGAACGAAAAGGACGAAAACGAATCTCCGTAAAAAAGTTTCAAAATTTTCCAATATGGCCGCCATATTTTCTCACGTATGCGGACTGTTTGGCAAACTTGAAAAATTGGAATCCTCATGTCGCAACTCGTTTGCCGCGTCTGTTCTTCGTTCGGCATAGGCGACTCTGTGACTTTTAAACGGCTTAGCCTATATCAACCTGTAATTTTCGTATATCCAGCTAGAGCGAGGTGTTTCGAAGATTCCCCGAGGAATTTTTCGAAAAATATTTTTTCGCCAATTTTTAGGGGCCAAAAAAAATTAAAAAAAAAACAATCTACCCCGGCGGCAAGTATTTCGAAAGGGCTTGGGTTTGGGTTTCGGTTGGGTATTTTTTTTGACATTTTTTTTCGATCATCATTTTCACGAATGTGAAAATTCCTACACTTATTCTAACATTCCTACACTCGGCGAAAAAAAAATTTCGAAGACATTTTCCGAATTTCTTAACAGTGCAAAATATGAAATTAAAAAATTCGAAAAAAATTGGATATTTTTGCTCGATAGTACTCAGAAAAAAATTATGAGTCATTTTTTGGCTACGCAAATAAAAGGGGATGGTTTACGTGACGTGGAATGCCTCATGCGTACATTGTGAAGAAAAAAAAATTCTGTAACAATTAACATACCGGCGCCGGAAGCATTTAACCACTGGTGGGGTACGAAATTTAATGCACATTACTCTCTAATATTCAAAACGTAACCGAATTCCAACAACGCTTACGACAGAAGTCAAATTAATGCGACAGCTTACTAGAAATTTCCAATATATGTATTTATGATTGTCATGTATAATTTAGTATACAAAAGTGTTTGAATTTTCACGATCGAGTCAATGAGAATGGATCAATTATTTCGTGAAAGTATACTGTCGTACTGTATACATGTATGGAGGCATTCCAATATTGTTTTTCTTTTCGTTTTTTTTTTTTCATTGTCAAAAACTTTTGTGTCACACACGAGGAAAATACTCCTGACTATTCATTATTATACTCCAAGAAGTTTCCACGTATAGAAAAAGAAAAAGGCACAACGCGAGATAATTAAGAGTCTTGCCCTTTGGCTACATGCGCCGTTATAACATCGCTGTTGGGTTCGAGGAACTCGTTAGCTAAATCCCCCGACAGTGCCTATGTCTCGCGGTAAAACTCTGCAAGCGCCAAAGACAGAAATATGGAAAAATCTTCATATAAGCTGGTATAGCCGCGGTGCTTCCATTATCGGGAAAATAAATAGCGTGTAACAAGTGCGAGTGAGGAGGAGGAGGAGGAGGGGGGGGGGGGGGGGTATCCGAAAGATATTTGACTTTTGTCGTATGCCAAAGAGTATGAAGATTTTTATTTGTGTTTTTTTTGTCCCCAATTTTCTCATTTCAATCTCGAAAGGTTGAATAATTGAAAGAAAATTACTATGTTATACATCGAAGCATTCATTTCTGTATCACGGACGTGAAATTCCATGCGCTTGGATTGCTGTGTCGAGTTAATTATCGCGAGATACGTCGCGTTTGTATGTATGGAGAGAAGTCGCGAATCCGCGAGGGAATTCAACGAGTCGTCGGTGGAGGGTTGATTGGGGGAACTCGATTATAACGAATTTTCCTTAATTATTCGAGATTGTGGATTCGCGAAGGTATTATAAACCATCGCAATTAGACACGACGACTAATACTGTCGAGTTTCGTCAAAATCTCAGTTGATATGATACGGGTAAGTTGCCCTGGTGATTGAAAGGGCATAAATATAGACGATTTCGCATCAGAAATAATTTGACTTACGTCCTTCTATTTTTTTTTCTGCATATGCATACAGCAATGGTAGATATGAGTAATATACGTCGCATAAGTTTCGGAAAATCAATTTTTTCCAATATCGATAACCAGTTAATCCAGCGGTGGATTAGTTAGAAAAACAGAATTAAAGGTAAGGAAAATTCATCGTTGAAGTTTTTTTTTTCTTTCGCTAATTGAGTTTGCCTCTTAAGAACAGAGACTTCTTTCATATATGCTATTCCTTATTGTTCTCGTTCTCGTTTTCCATATTTTCTGTGTTGGGCATACAAAATGTACGGTGACTTTTCATTTTTCCACGACAGTATACCTGCGAAATTTATCGATGAAGCAAAAGTTTGTGGAAAAAAAAATCAGGGGGTTCATGTTTTGCTCGTATAACGGGATACGTCATTTTTATGAATTTGAATAATAAAATGAGAAAATAAATAAAATTTATATTTCATACGATACGATCATCGAGTTGGAGTTAAAAAAAAAAGTTTTCGATCAAATTTGGCATGTTGATTTTGTCAACGATACTGACGAATAAAAAGTTTGACATTTCGTCGGATTTTGAAGGATATTGTAGGATAAAGAAAAACATTCTAGATAAAAAAAATACGTACGTAAGAAAAAAAACAGCAATGATTGGGAATTAAATTTTAAAATTTTTATCGCAATCTTCATAATCTCCGTGATAATTTTTTTTTTTTTCAAAGTCGAAAAAAGCTCCGTCCACGAGGGAGGAAAAATTGCGAGAAAGGGTTCGATCATATAATAGGCCATATATAATCATTCTTACCGTTTTTCTCTGGGTTGAGAACCTCCTTAAAAAGCCCAGAAAAAGTCCCCCGTTCAAATACTTTTTTCGACATCTTTTCCACCAATAATAAAAATAAAAAAACTAGTCGTAAAAAAGGTAATTTCGAGAAAAACACGTTTAAAGTTATTATTCTTTGATTTAAAACAACTTTTTTTTATTGCTCAAATGTATGATAAATTATTCTCGAAATTCCTAAAAAAAAATTCCTAAAAATCACATTCTTCGTCAACGTCCTAAAACAGTGACTACGAGCGTTATACCCCGATAGTATGTATACGTGTACTGCAGTAGTCCGGAAATCTCGGGAACTACGTGAGGATCACGCTTAATGATGCCTTCTCCAGACATATCCTCCGAGGCCACAACTGTATAATTGTCTCATCCTATTCCATCTGTATCAGACTCGTCGCGCAATCTCCCAAGAATTTATGTACGAACGGTTCGACTACATATATATACGCGACCAGCAATATCGTCGTATCGATCGATCAGTCGCAAATGAGACATACCCAACATCTTCTCGTCCATAATTGATTCGGTATCGCGACAACATATGTGTATACGCGACAACTAAATTAACTTTGTGTAATTACCGTTCGAAGTCTCTGGTTTATCTCGACACGTTGAGAGGCGCTATATATACCGCTCGATTAATTTGTTTGTCGAGCGACCATCGTCGCGTGCTGGTATATCAATCGCTGTTCGTGAACATTTGCAAACTTGCTTTGACACTGCCTGGAACGTCGAGTGACGAGAATCGAAAGAAAAAATTGAGTTTCAACGACCATTAAAAGTTTCAATATTTTTCCTAAAGTATTCCACTCGGGTATACATTTTTTTTTAATTTTTTTCTACCCCCAATATCTCGACTCCAGAATCCGGATATTATCAATATGGAGATCGCACAGTCAGGTCGAAACACCTCGAGATCTATAATACAATGAAATAGGTTTACCTGCCGTATTTCTTTATTCATTCATTCATTAATTCATTCAATCGTTAATTCTCTCATTTCCTTCTCTCGCATATGACCAGCCTCGAGACTTTAGATTACTTTTGCGAGAGTTTCTTGTTCCGTCGAGTCTACCATGATTGACCGAGAACGATTAAGGACACGAGGTCATTTTCATCGTCCTCGCGTGACGTTTGATTTTCGTGTACACATCCGCAATGGCAAATGTTGTGCCAACGCATCGAAATGCGCGCAATTAAATTCACCTGTACACGAATCATGAGGGCAGGGTTGGGAGAGGTGAGGGGGGGGGGGGGGTGTATAAAGCGAGAATGACGAAGACGACAGAAACGTATATGAACTCCGCGGACTCGACGCTCTCCGATCCCATAATACTCTCGCGTGAGTCGAAGAAAAAAAAAACGTTGAATACCGCTAGCTGGATCATTACCTGACCCAGTCCTACTGGCCACGTAAAAATACGTCATAACAATCGTATATATTCATGAACGATGTAAAATTGACTTGGTAATTCATGGCCGGCGGTCGATAGCAATTTAGTGATTGATATACGTACGATTGCGCGTATAACGTTGAAAAAAAGTTTTAATTATCGCCCAACGAAAGTTAATCAACCTAATATATGTATAAACAGCAGAAATAATCATTATTAAAAAAAAAATGATAATAATAATAATTACAAATAATAATTGTAATTACAAATAATAATTGTAATTATTCTCACAAATTGAATAAGATTTTTTTATAAATTAATCCATAGTCCTTGAATATATCCTTTATCTTGTACATCCACCATTGAGATTAACCGATCCACATAATTTCTAAGCAAAGGAATTGCCCCATTTGATTAAAAATAAAAAAAAAAAAATCCTTTATTCTTGTCGAAGAAATTATGTATACGTGCCATGATTAGGTAAGTAGTCGTGAAGTTAAGCAACCTAATGTCACCACTGTGTTACTCTTGAGATTCCCGAGAGTTCAGTTGTTCAAACTCCGGGAAACCCACTCATAGTCGACACCCTCTCTTGCTCCTTGCCAAGCTCAGCTCCAAATGTTTCTTCACGCTTCTGCACCACGCATTAATGCCCCGCCGTATCCTAACTCATAAAACACTAAATGTACTCTCTCTCGCTCTCTCTTTCACTTTCTCTGTGACGCGAGCAATAATGCCCGAGGTGCAAGCACGAAAGTGCTCTCTTCACTGTGATCCAGGCAACGCCACCACTTACACTCACAAAGTTCTTTATCCCGCATCAAGAGTTAACCGCAACGCTTACGCACTGCCAAAGCTTCCTCTCGCTCCTAAAGCTTTTTGCCTTGGCGCCAGACCATACGACATTGCCCCCCCTCTCTCTCTCTCTCTCTCTCTCTCTCTCTCTCTCTCTCTCTCTCTCTCTCTCTCTCTCTCTCTCTCTCCAGTTTCTATAAAATTTGCAAATTGCACGTTAAATATATTTTCAACGTATTCCCGTTGGAGGAGAGATGAAAAATTCTTGAGGGTACGATATTATATACAGAGTCGAAACTTCGTCTGTGTTCGTCGTCGCAAACACTCGCCCGTCACGTATGTAGAGAAAGCGAGAGCGAGAGAGAAAAGTCAAGAGACCACAAACCATGGATCTGGTACCAAATGCTATATACCTCCATGTTGAAGTGCTCTCAGCCTCGCTAGCCTCTCCATAACACCTTTTCTCTTTCTCTCCAACTGCAAAAGCGGCATTATATATTCTCACCCTGAGCTTTACAACACAATTCGAGATTTGAGAGCCACCGAACGATAACTCTTACCATGTATACGACGTATTTGACTATAGTCGAGTGTTTGCAAATATATATACGGGGGAGATTTCACAAAAAAACGAGAGGTCATGGACTATCGTATTTTGAATTTGTCTATACAATATTTTTTTTTCCTGCGGATTTTTTTATATTAAACACATCCCCGGAAGGATTTTTCGATCTTCATCTTCATTCGATCAGGACAGCCCATCAAAGATTCTCATAAAATGACATTCAAGGCTAATTTTCGAGCAGAAGAAATGAGAATTCGTAAAAAAACTCCACGAATAAAAACTGCTACTTTTTTTATCTACTTTCGAAAAAAAAACCCGGCAATACCGCAGAATCACGCGAGGAGGAAATAACCACTATATTTTCGTCTACTGAAAATACGTCATTCTTTATTTTTAAAACTCAAATGTATAATGATTTCTCAAATAATTACGCAACTCATGAGCCTAATCTGAACGTGGTCCGAGCCGATCTTCGATTTTTATTGCATAATTTTCGTTCGGATTATTGATTTTTCGTTGGTTTTGTTTTCGTACAATTTAGCTGAAAATAAAATAAAAAAGAGACTTCGATGATCATGTTTTCCCAAACACTATCTCCTTTCCTGATTATACTGATTGTGAACAAAACCGTCGTTGTTCGAGCTTGATGACGTCTCTTTTTTATTTGTGTCCCAGCTAAGTTATACGAAAAAAACCAACGAAAACCAATAAACCTGAACGAAAATCATGCAATAAAATCGAAGATCGGCTCGGACCACGTCCGGATTAGGCTCAAAAGTTGCATAATTATTTGAGAAATTGTTATATATTTGAGTTTTTTAAATAAAAAATGGCGTAAGTTATCAGTAGGCGAAAAATAATGTGGATATTTTCTTCCCACGTAATTGTACGATATTGCCCTATTTTTTCGAAACTAGGGAAAAGAACCAGCAGTTTTTGTTCTTTCAGTTTTTTTGACGAATTCTCATTCCTGCTCGATAATTGGCTCCGAATGAACTCGCCAAATGTAATTTTATAGGAAACTTTGATGGGCTGTCCTGACTGAATGAAGATTATGATCGAAAAATCCTCATAGGGATGTCTTTAAGACATAAAAATCCGCAAGAAAAAAAAAATATCTTTGACAAATTCCAAATACCATCGTCTATATGATCTCTCGGTTTTATGTTTAATCCTTATATATAATGTGTGTATATACATTTTCTTGTGCGAACCAAAACTTATCGAGATGCATGAAGTAGATTTTCTTTTACGTCGAATTTGATAATAGAATTTGTATAATTAGGGTTTAATTTTGAACTCGTCGTTTGAATATCTGCTCCCAATTTCGCGATGATCGTCAGTTACACTACGATGTATGGTAATATATAATATTTTCCAAGAAACATAAAAATATTTCTTCGTTGATTTTTGTAACGAAATTTTCCAAGCTCGTGTATTATCCCTTGAGAAATATGTGGGGGCTTACGAAAATTCGTATGAAACTATTAATCGCCCGTGGGTAAGTGTGAAAGTGGTAGAGGCATTAATTGGTAACACACCGGTTGCACGATAAATGGCCACCTGAGATGTCATCCGGCGCGTTTGCACAGGTGCGGGAATAGCAAAGAGAAGCGTATATATATATCTAAAGGTTTGGGTTCAAATGGGTATTATTCCGTGGTGCTCGCGGGCAATTTGGCACCCCAGCGGCAATGTCGAGGTTGCTACGAGGAGGGGCGGGAGGAGAGGGAATTTAATTCCTAATCCCTCGCTCGATCCCTTTTTCATGGAAAATCCATTCTTCGCGACCATGTTAGGGAATGATAATGGCGGTTAAATGGATGTTCGAGTATCGAGTGGGGCGAGAAAACGAATCGAGAAAAAAAAAAAGCTCCAAGCCACCCGTATTTATTTGTATCTGCTACACAATACTCGGAGAGAATTTGATCTCAACCAAAATTAATTTGAGATTTTTTTTATTGGCTACATCAAAGACTCTTGCGTTGATCCTCGTTACCCCTCGTCTGGGACACACATAGCAATAGTTCGAATCATTGATGGCGTGTTCGCATAATTAATCGTGACAACTGACGATCTTTTGTCTTAAAGTTCAGATCAACGACGATTAGACCCAGAAAGAGTCTGCAAATTTAACGAACATATTGGTTCCCCATTAATTTTTGCATTGTTGAAAAAAAAAAAAATTTTGACGAACGTGTAGGCCACAGGGAGAAATATGAGAGGATAGGAAAAACGTGCCTCATGAGAGGCAGGAGCACATCTGCCGATGAGAAAAAAATCGAAGCCTCTCGATAAAACTAGCTTGTCAGCCTTAATCAATTATCAACGACCCGATTACACCACCTGAGCTTTTTTTCAACCCCTTGCTCTACTTTAACGAGGGATTCCATTATTTTTTTTTTCACTCAACTCGGGCGTAGGTCGCGAAAGGGCGTGTCACCTCCCTCGAGTAAAGCTTATGTGAAACAAAAACAGGTTGTTCTTTCACTACTTTTTTATACGTGTTATGATTATATATAAACTCTATGTAATAAAATGGATCTAGGTACACTTTGGTATACGAGATGGAGGGAAACTTTCTCGGTTCTTCGTTCATTCTTCTCTATCGTATTACATAAAATACACCCACATATATATATATATATATATATATATGGGTGGTATGTATATATATATATACCCCTGTACACCACTTTCTCTGGGGTTTCCCTCCATCCACCTACCCTTTTCTCTAACCCCCCCCCCCCCCCCCCCATAACGTCGGCGTATAATTAGCTGGCAATTAAGTTTTCCGCGTTCCGTCTCATGTTATTGTACGTAACAATTACTCTTGTCCTTTCATACGCAGCTTTTGTAAAAAGCCTCGGCGAAAAATCTAGTCGGTATTATCCCATACAGCAGCTGGTATGAGACTCGGCGCGTTAAATCTTCACATTTTTCACGAGAGAAAAAGCTTGACGCGTCCATTATGTGAAAAAAAAGACAACGAAAAAAAAAACTCCCAGAGTCACCACACCCTCGGTTTTTATCGTTGTTTTATCTTGCACAGTGAAATCCTCTGGATAAAAACGTCCGGAGAACGGCGGTGGTGGGGAAAATCATGGTTGAGAATTACACAATTTTTTGTTTCAATTATCGATTTATTACGTGAGCGAAGTATAAATTTTATTTTGATGGCCATTTCAATTTATCAACTCCAAACATTTGATCAGATTGATTTTTCTTTTTTTAGAGGAAACCTTTCCGAAATTTTGAGTGTCTGGTAAGGGGTAATAAAAATTTTTTTTTTTTCGAAATTGCGTCAAATAATTTGTTCAGTATCGTAAATTCTCTCACGAACATGCAGTCGCGCGGTGTGATGAAATTAAAAATAATAAAAATAATGTGAATGAATAAATATTAAATTGACGATAAAAAACAAATTACCTTTCTCACGATTTCCGGTTACTGCGGACACGTTATATATATATTTTTTTTGTTAATTTGCCGTGGTTGTCCTTTTCTTTCCCTGAGGTTTGGCTCGATTTATTTTTTAATTGGTCATACTGACACAAAATTTCTCTTCTCATTTCCACTCGAACATCTATCGAATTCGATTAATTTCTTTTTTTTTTTTTTTTTTTTTTTTACGTTATACTAGAAATTTCTTTATATATTTTCATGATAGTTCGTGAGGCTCGCGGGCATTCTTTTATGATGGAAATCACACGAGAAGTATGCATATAGTACTACAGTGAAAAATGAAAGAGAAAAGGTGGGGGAGAGAAAGAGAGGGAGGGGGTGAACTGTACGACGATTCACGGAGGGATGCACAAGAGCAGTGAATTTTGCCTTCCGTGCACCAATGCTCTCGGCGAATCCTGGCACGTAACTATATATGTTATAGGGCGTTGGATCGTAGGCAATAATAATATACATATATGTGTGTGTGTGTATATGTGTGTGTATGTGTGTGTGTTTATACATGCTTCTGGCCATGCAAAGCGTGCTCGAGGGTAGTAATCGTCCAGCGGTTTTGTTTCAACGGGGAAGCAATCAGCTGGGCGAGCTGAGAGCGTTCAGGATTTGCCTGATGGTTCGAACGAGCACCCTTATATATATACATATAAGGGTGCTCGTATATATACACACACACATACACACACACACACATATATATATTATATATATATAATTTGTAATGAGAAACAAGAGTATCGCTACGATTTTCTTTTAGTTCATCCCCAATTCGAGCTTATATATTTCGAGACGAGTGCACCAGTGATTCCGCAAAGACTATATATCGTATATACACTTGTACACTCATCTCGCGATTATACTGATGGAAAGATTTTCGATTGGAATATCATATCGAGATTACTTTCCATATCCGTCTCAGCTTTATGATAATAGTCTCATTTTATTCCCAGCGTATACTCCGGATCTGGTCGTTGACTCGTTTATTCGAAATTTACTATAAGATGCCCTCTCGGTGCCTACATGCGCATCCGAAAAGTATATTTAAAGGGACATATACATAAAAAAAAAGGGGAAAAACATTTTTTTTCCTTTATTCTTGCGTTTTGTACTCTCGTGTTTGAAGAACATTTTGCCGCAAACCCCATACTGATATATCTTCATCCGTTGAAAAGATATGACTGAAATAGTAAAATGATGGACAAACGCGCGGGTGCGCGCGGCGATTTTCAACGGCGTTTTTCTCGAAACTATAATATTCTTCCGTTTGTGCGCATGATCACTCGCGAACCATTGAACTCTCATATGGTCCAAACTTCGGAGGCTATATATACTCAATGCATGGATTTCACCGCAATAATACCTCAAAATTTCATTCAGAATTTTGTTCCACAATCGACGAATATAGTGGTCATGAGTACTTCGCCAAATATGGGATGAAAAAATTTATAAAAAAATGGTCAAATTTCAAATATTGCGGGTGAAATCTGTGCGCAAAACTGTCAACTTTGTTTATGCAAAACCCCGATTATTTCAGATGAAAGATGACATCGCAATCGTGCGCACAACGTGATATAGTCACGAAAAACGTGAAGAAATTCGTCGCCAAAGCCTTCCCAAACCACTAGGCTAGAGCGCTCGAGAATCGCGCATGTGGTGGCGTGGCCGTGTTTCTCCATTTGAACTCGACAAGAGGACACGAGCCATTTTAGTAAGAATCTCTATAAATATTGTGATTAAGGATGTATGAGCACAAGGTGGCGGGAAATGAGCGGAAAAGTGGGCACGGGTGAGCGCGGTGAACGAGGGGCATGCATGAAACAAGAGAGAGTCGGACCGCTCATTATGCGACACACGCGAAAAATTTCCTTAAAATCGATAATTGTATGTCAAAAGGTTCGTTAACCCCCATTTTTTATGGAACGTATGTAATCGTAATAGTTTTCTGAACATTTAACAGTTTTAATATTGATTGTATCTGATCGTGAAAGATACGAATTTCTGTTTCAAAGTTTCGTCAACCCAGAATTCGTATATGGCGTGGGATAAATATCTTGATTTCACGAATTAATTACTCGCGTAAAGAGTCGTTGACCCACTTTGAAATTTTGCAGGTTTTATCCTATAAACTTCTGCTACACCATATAAAAAGTTCAGATTTTCATATGATCGTGAAGCTAGTGCTCATACATCCTTAAACACGTGCGATTTGCTGATATCGCTCGTGACGTCTTATCGAGGCGTCCGCGACAAACTCGAGAGGCCTCGGGTATACTGGATATGCTCGAGCTAAGTGGGGGAAGCCATAAAAATCGCTCAAGCAAAACGGCGGAGAAATTCTCTCTTACCGAGGGCTCTCTTAGAGAGGTAGTACTGTATTCTTATATCAACTGTGTTTCTTCAAAAATGACCTCGAATTTTATAATTTAAGCAGGTGTGCATGTGTCCCCTTGAAAAAAAAGTCTATACAATATTACTCAAGCGTGTTAGAAAAAAAGATTAATTATTTTAAATTCATCCAGAAATCGTCTAGTTTTTTTGGCATTTTTCAAATAATTTAATTTTCGTTCGAAAAAAACCCGCAAGAAATTCTTAATTTTTTTCATTTTATGAAGCCCTCTGCCTGTCGAAAGATTTTTTGTCTCAAAATTGCAGCTATTCGTTTGTGGTTTTATACTTTGCAGAACCTTTTTATCGCACTCAATGGGATTTATTTTTGGGATGCGATGGAAAGTTCGGCTATAGTGCATATGAGATAATAAGAGCGGCAAAATAATCAGGATAAACGTTGAGAAATAAGATGAAACGTCGTGAATCTGGAGATCGACTCTCCCCCCCCCCCCCCCTCTTGCCCCATCGCCGCGCGTGCATATAATTCCAGGATTGATCATCAACGCGGGTATACGATCTGTAGTTACAACGATCAAAGCCGAGACCAGATATCTCTATTTGAATCGGTAATACATACGAAATTCAAGAGATCGATGAATTCGATATTCAAGAAGGGCGAGAAGGAGAATGAGAGTCGGAGGCGAGAACACACTTTGATTGAAAAGTGCCCTTGCCTTAGCGCGGTTTTCAATCTCCAAGTCCATCTCGGGGGCCAATGGAGAAAGATAGAGTGAATAAGACAGATAGATAAGGTCGAGAAATCGTCGATATCTTTGGTCGTATTGCCCGGATCTTCCTCGCTCGAATCTTTCTTCCCGTCTCGCATCACACCACGGGGCAGATTCGCGAGACGGGCGCTTGAATAAACAGTGACTTTCAATCCCCGTGATGATTGGGGAAGAGAAAAAGCCCTGTCAGAGCTGTATATTGATATTGAGGTAGTAGAATTGGAAATCGATCTGAACGAGCTCTCTTTTTCGATTTTTTTTTCTCTAAAAGCTTAATCGATCCTAACGATCATTCGTTCTTGTCGAACTTTTCGTCCGAAAAGCATTCCTCAAATGTTAGCTCGAAGTGAGTGGCTCCTCGTTTACGTCTTCGTTGGGATTTAGACGAAGGACATTTTTACGATTACCATTTTAAAGAGTGCCGAGAATGGGAATAGGAATAAAAAATATATATTGGGTTTCTGCGGGGGGGGAAGCGAGGGAGAAGCGAGCGCTTTTTTCATTAGGAGGATAACACATTTTGGTAATTGTTCAGTTTACGGGCTTGTCCGGATTTTTGTGTTTTTTTTTTTCAACAAAATCCTTTATTTTAGCACGAACAACGATAATCCGGTGAGTGAGCCTGAAAAAATTAAGGGGCTCTTGACTTGTCGCAAAAAAAAACGCCCACAAATTAATCGATCGTGTGACTTTTGCGAATTCGATAATGTTTCTGTTTTTTTCTTTCAAAAATAAGTTCGTTTCATCCCCAACAATCATTTCCAGGTAAACAAGGGGCCTAAAGAAATTAAGAGACCCTCGAGTTATCGCTAAAGGATCGTCAAAAATCGTCGTTGACGTTTTAATTCCGATGCCTCAAGGCACCATGCAATTGAATTTTGTGATCGCCCATTTTAGTTTTCTGCATAGTGCGCACGTTGTTTGAAGCAATTAGTTTTTATGAGCGTTGTATTACGTTTACAGCTAGGAAATGTCCTGCAGAAAGGACAATATATTCGACTTATACCGAAGAATAACCTGACTTAAACTATCCTCGTTTCTCAATCTTTCCTGTCAATCGATGGTCCCAAAAATTCCTTAAAACTAGTGTCAATTTCCGCCGGCCCCCCCCCCCCCCCCTCCACCCGGTGGCTGTCCTACATTGATACACGACGATATAAAAAAAATAAGCCAAAAATTTTATAACCTCACTTTAGTTTCATGACTAAAGGTTATCAAGGGTCTGAGACCAATAAATTCTTGTTTATAGGCGATAACATCGCCGATGTGACACGGGCGTGACCGAAAATCAAGCCCCTCGCGCCCCAACTCGATCGATGTTACATGCCGAAAAGTGGGTTCTTATCGGGGCAAGAGTACAAAATAATCGCAACGATATATATTGTCGGTTAAGGTAGTCTTTGTGGTAGTGACTAGTCATGTGACATGTGATCGACTATTTTAGCGATAAAATTGTTGGAAAAAGCTATACAATCTGATAACCTCAATAACAAAAAAAAAAGTGTGGAGCATAAGTGGAAAAAAGCTCTCTCTCTCTTTCTAGGAACATTTTTTCTCTCTCTGGAAAAAATTTCTCTCTCTCTCTCTCTCTCTCTCTTTCTAGGAACATTTTTTTCGTCGAGGAGACAGTAGTAAATATTTCATCAAGAGCTGCGCTTTTCGCGGCAGCTTTTGCTCTGTAATTAGGTATACGAGTATTTCGATGAACGAGCCGATCAAAGAAAAACTACAACCCTGAACGTTCGCATTTAGTGAGAGGTAAATTTATTCAAGCGATCAAAATCGAACATGGGAAATGGAAAATTCGTTGGAGCAAAAGCTTTGGCGATTTTTTGCTGGTCCTCTCCTTTGACCTGCTGCATTTAAGGGTCAAAATCAATACTTATTTGGGGTCGAATGAAGGGAAAAAAAGGTTGGATGCACACCCTTGTACACATGAGCATATGACCTAAGGATAGAAAAGAGGCTTTACGCGTTGGCCACCGTTGTAGTACACACCAAGCCCCACAGAATTTCATTGCTCGTACTCGAATGCTCCGGACGAGAGCGCGCGAGTACGCGAACTCCGACTCTTTCAACCCGGAAATTTAATTCGCATTATACCGGATGCACGGTGCACTAAAGATGAAGAAACGCGCGAAAGATAGAAGGAGATTATGAAAGGAAATGTGACAAAGCCACCACAGCACCGTGAATGGTGAAACAAAAATGCGAGAAGTCCGGCTGCGTTTCCCTCTTTGCGTCGCTTCCTCTCTCGTCTCTCGTCGTGGGAGGGCTTGAATGAAAAAGAAAATGAGAAAAAAAAGTTTAAGTAAACGGGGTTGCGAAAGTTCTATCTTTTTCCCTTCCTTCTAGCTTTTCGCCTTGACGCACGGATGAACCAATTCGATTAAAAGCGCTCGCCCACCAGCTATACCACTACCGCAGACACTAGGAAGAGCTTCGTAATGAAAAAAAAAAATGAAATTAAGTAAAATTAAAAAATCTAGGGGACGTGGGACAAAAAATTAGGACATCGTGTGACTTGCGAAAAATCACATTGTGCTTTGATATGTGGGATTCCTGACCTTATATATATATATAAAATGGCATAGACAGATGCGTTTCCGGTTCTAGAAAGAACGAGAGAGGAAAAAATTTAGGGTGACGAGCATAGTACTCGCAAAAAGATGTGCTCTCTTTCACAGAGCTTTAACGCTCCGGGGGTATGAGATAAATGCGATAAAAGTATGAGGGATCGAGCTAAAGTAGAGATCAGAGGCTTAAAATTTATGATCAAATGGAAAAACTTGTGGCTTTCCTCATTTCTTTTTCATTCTCTCGTCCATTGTACCCTATACTTTTTGTTGCTTTGAACTGATATTCTAAGATACGCGGGAATAAGCGACCAAAATGCATCCTGGATTTTATTTCGCGAGTCCTCGTAATGATAAAAAAAAAGGATGCAATTCAAATTTGGACTCTGCTTCCTCGTAATTTTTGATAACCCCATGGAAAACAAAGAAAATCCTAAAAATCACCTTTTTAAATGGTTGACACTGGCAGCAAAAAGAAACGGATCTCGCACCCATACAATTCACGTAAAAGTGTGGCGTTTTTTGTCTTTTTATTCACCAGCTGACGATGTGTACACGGCGTTAATGATTTTGCACATACCGAGAGGGGATAACCTCTTCCCCTATACGTGTACGAGAGATATCCCTGTAGGGTCGATGTGACGTCAATTTGTGCCGAGGGGGATGGGTGCGAGCTTTGAGGAATGCTGCTGAGAATTGCGTGCTTGCGCGGAATTGCTCGAGCGATATGTCTATAGCGAGAGTGAAGCCGGGAGAGCTCGGAGGAGGTTAGAATTTCTGCATCGCATCTCTCGAATCATCGACAGCTGTCCACGCCTCGTGCAAATGTCTGCCAGATATGCGTACATAACACCCTCTCTATATATATACTCTCCCGCCTATGTGCAAACTTGACTTTCGCGTATCGGCTGCATATAAACATGTACATATAGATGCGGTATTTCGTGAGAAAAGTGAAGGATATACCTCGCTTAGGATATTTTACGAAACGGAGAGTGCTTTGCTGAATTCAAACTCACTCTTTTTTTTTTAATAGTTTTTTTTTTCCCGCGTGGTCCCCAATGTGATAATATCTTTCAAAACAAAAGGTGCGACAACCTTATCTCGTTGAATCGGCATTAAATCGAGAGAATTAAAAAAAAATCTCATTGCCTTTTAAGGATATATCGGACGTACCTTCCCAACCAAAAGTGACTTTCGTCGACAATATTGCATACTTTATGGTAAGATAAAAATCGGAAAAAATTCAATCACAATAAAGACGACAAGAAGATTAATTTTGAATAATAATAATGCCAAAAAATTATAAATAAATTGTTTAAATACAACATTGTTTAACAAATTTTTAGGGAAAGTTTTTTTTTTACACGTGAAATGAATTCGTTAATTTTTCTGACTGCACATGAATTTTTTAAAAAATTTCTTATCATTTTGAAATTTTGGTTTTCGAAAATTTTTTAATTTTGAAAAATGAATGAAAAATCGTGAATTTTGGATATTTTTTTCGTAAAAACGTTGTATATTACAATTAAGAAGTTTCCACGGCATTGAACGAATAGTTTCGTAAACACAACCTCTACAAATTTTCGAAAACTGAAATTTCAAAATGATAAGAAAATTTTTAAAAAATTCATGTGAAGTCGGAAAAATCAACGAATTCATTTCACGTATAAAAAAAAAAAATTTCCCTAAAAATTTGTTGAGCAATGTTTTGTTTAAACAATTTATTGATAACTTTTTGGCATTATTATTATTCAAAATTAATCTTCTTATCGTCTTTATTGTGGTTGAATTTTTTCCGATTTTTATCTTATCATGAAGTATGCAATATTGTCGATGAAAGTCACTTTTAGTTGGGAACGTACGTCCGATACATCCTTAAGAGTCGGAGGAATACCATTAAAAAAATCATCGATCAAATCGGGGGCGGTGTCGTTGCGTCAGAAGTTAGTCAAAGTGGCTTTGAATTTCTCAAATATCTATGTATATACACCCAGAAAAAAATTTGGTTGGATGCCCAACGCCTGCGTTCACGTCCGGACGAATTTTTCGTTGATAAAACCAAAATTGCAGTTGCCTCAAACATATTTTGATCGATTGAAGCAAACAATTGTTGAACAAACTAATTTTGTCGTTGTATTAGCTGAAAAAAAAACGTTTGAATGTAAACGCAAGCGTTGGGCATCCGACCAATTTTTTTTTTTCTCAGTGATATACATAACGAGAGAGCAGTATATATGTATATGTATATCTGCATGTATAGGGAGACGGAGAGAGAACGGTCGTCGCGGCTTTCAAGTGCAAGCGGAAATTGCACACTCTGTTTTACTGCATTAGAGTCTCGCATCGTTCACCGATCATCCAAATATTACGCGATGTATAGTCACGTCTCGCGATTAGAGCAAACAAACGGACGTATATTTAAAGTGTACGCATACATATCTTGCTAACAAACGAAAAGTCGTAATACATATGATATATGTTTAATACGTTTGATCAAAATTTCTATTATATAATATAGGAATACGTGCGTCTGTGCGCAGCCTCTCGTATGCACAAAGTGTCAGTGTTATAAGAGGGCGTTGTATACACGTTGATCCTAATGACTACGTCAATCATTTCGCGCGGTCGTGTTGTTGCACGCGTACATAACGCGCGTAACTGCTAAATTGCTGTCAGCCGCCGGGACAACCCGGGATCAAAGACCAGCCGTACAGCATCTGGAATCTGTCGTCATGAAGTTGTTATACGGAGCGTTAAAAAAAAACTCCCCCTCCCATACACGGCGTTTCCGGTGAGTGATGCACCAAACTACTTGCAGCGTTTCCCTCCCCATATCGACCGCTTAGTTTAGATTATAATGATCGTGTTTTCGTCAGAATCTCATGTACATTCGCCTTCGTGTTTTTTCACGACCCTTTTGTTGATTTTCGAACCCCCACGATCGAAAGACACAACCATGTGTGAAGCCGTTTATCTCGATATTAAGCTAACGTTTGACTGTTTGTATCCTCATAACTTTTAATCTGCAACTTCGGAGCTCTGTCAAATTGGAAGATCTCGAAAAAGGCCGGATAGCAGTTGTTTGAATAACGAACTGTCGAGAGGTGAATAGTTTTACAAGCGATCAAGAGAGGCTTAATGACCGGTTCTCACGTTATACCTGTCCTTTACCTTCCCGTCCCCAGTGTGTATATAGCACGAGGATACCGGCGGACATCCTCGGAGGGTGTGAGGCTTTCGACTATACTTGCTCGAATCCTTGGTGTTTCGATATATAATGTGTCGTAAATAATGTACATATACTAATCAAAGTAAACCCCCTCCCCACTCTTCATTTTACGTGTCAAATTCTTTGGGGTCCGATTTTATGACTTTTAGCTGAATCGCATTATGTATATCTATTTCGATGGCTGCTCCAGACATGGCTAAAGTTTACTGCGATTTACGGCAGTCGATACCGCTATTGCATCGTTTGCCCACGTCGAGTAGTCTCTCTCAGCGACCTCACTTGTGCTTAATATTCAGCTCGACTATATAGGCTACCCTCTCTGTGCCCGCATTACAAGTAACCACACGCGATATCCGCCCACCCTCTCGCTAAACCACTTTTCGCGTTCTTTCTTTCTCATTTTCGAATTTTCATCGTGCCGGTATAACGCATTTCGTCACAATAAATTAATTTTGTTTTTCAAAGCCGTGAGATATAATTACGAGAGATTAGGCTAAAGATTTGCATATGCGTATCAAAAATTGGGAAATCACGGAAATTGAAGAAAGTATATTGGCGTAATGGTTTTTCAATAATTTTTGTACCAATTTTTGCATTATTTTTCTTCATAAAAATGTATTTCGATTAAATTATTACAGGATTAATAATGATCAAAGGATTTATTGACATATATTTTCAATTCCTCGATAATTTATGAAAGAAAGTATTTTTGGTATTTTTACGCATTGACTATACGCATAAATTTTTTGTCTGAACAAGTTCAATGAAATATTCGTGCATACTGCAAGATTGCGCTCCTGGTATACCGTGCGGAACTTCGCCAACGCTCCGCCAGGTGGCACCGAGCAGATTATCGCTCGTAAGAGCAACAGCGTATCAACGCGCATAAAGCCTGGCCAGTGGCCAGTCTCAAAATATGCGTTTCAGCGATTCTAACTCTCTTCCCAGATCTCCGTTTCTACTCACACGGATCACAAACCGGATAGTAATGAAAAGTCAAACTCCTCCCGAGACACTTTACATTCCTTAACCTTTTCAGTGTATTAAAGAGATAATAAATCCCCCCCCCCCCCCCCCTCCCAAGGCTCATTGCGTCTGTGAAGTTTCTCGAGCATTAATTTTTGTCATTCATCTTCTTCGACTTTGGTACTTTCAAGCAAGAAGCTTTGTACGTCATTTTAGAATTCTCACAGAAAAATCTACACGTGAGCAGTGGGAAAAAAATGAAATGTTGCGTCTGTCACGGAGACTTCACCGATAGATTGTGACTATTCCATAAGCTATACGCGAGAGGCAGTGAGAAGAATCGGTACACTTATTTACTACCATTTCCCTTCCTTCTCCGGTGATCAGAGAGAAATAAAAGCCACTGCAGTATACCCAAACTGACTTGAATAGAATGAGTTACGGTTATGCCAATCCGTCATTTTTTTTCTCCTCGTCTGCCCTCCAGCGAACAATCACCGTAACATTTCCTCGCGAACATGATCGACTTTCGCGCAAACTCTGAGAAGGATGAGATACAACGGGCAAGAAGAAGAGCACAGAAATCCGAGCAGAAATCGCTATGCGGAGCTGAAGCAACGCGACGTATACTTCTCGCTCACGGTCTTGTACGCTCTGGGAGTGACCTGGATCGGGCTTCTGGGTTGTTGATCTCGCTCGGGTCGTGGTAGGAAAACTCAAGTACGTTCGTTAACCTTTTTATACCGTATACTATTTCTGCATATCAGTTTACAGAGCCGTGTGCTTATAAAATTAATCGACATAATTATTGCACAATGAATATGTTTACTTTTATAGGGGCCATTACTCCTTGCATTATAGATTTTTTAAAGTCCCTAAAAGTTTCAATTTATGATGTTCGGTGACCTGGTCTATAATTTTTTTCCTTAAAACGTCGCATTTATCAAATCCAATGCATGGTAAAAAAAAAAGGAAAGTTAACAAAAATTAAAAAATCGGTGTTCGCGATCGAAGTATCTTAATTTCTTGTACTTTCCTTGCAGGATCTCTATGCATATGACCCAGTTGCGGTTCAACGTGTTTTGAATTATATACATTGTCTTTTATCATGCCGAGCAAGTTGGCTGAATCTAGAGTCAAGGATTACGATGCAAAAAGATTCTCTCTCTCTCTCTCTCTCCCTCTCTCTCTCTCTCTCTCTCTCTCTCTCTCTCTCTCTCTCTCTCATTCTCTCACTCGCGATTCGATCGAGTGCAAGGGGCGAGCTTGCGGGACAAGAGGCAAGCCGAAATCGCGGTATCTCTCTCTCTCTTCTCTTGAGACGAAAAATAAGTTTGTGTCTTTCATGCGGTACTCCTGCAGACTCACTACCTCTTTGCCGCACGAGATCGCAATACGTGCTTCGAGCTTTCGAAGTTCACCTTCGGGAAAACTCTTCTATCGCCCACACGCTTTTATACACTCCGGTCACGACCCAATACGAATACAAATATAGCACTGGCGCAGTATGTAAGACCGGGAAACCACTACGTGGATCAATTTTTCTATTTTTTTTTTACTCCTCGGGGCTACCAATTTGCAAACGAACTTTTCGTTTTATTGCGAAAACGAGATTTTGATCTGCAAAGTACACACATTGTAACCAGTGGGTTATTAGGAAAGATTGTTTTTTGTTCAACGGATTGAATTATTCATCCATTTTGTGCTTGAGCGTTGACTGGCTTGAGTAAACGGTAAAATTTTATTCGTGGAAACAAAAAAATGTTTATCGAAGCGATGTCTCGCGATAGTTAACAATTTTTATTTTATTTTTTCCGTATACGGCTGTTGAAAGAAAATAAAATAAACGAATCGTTTACATTGCACTATCGAGATCGTTGTGACTCGAAACGTCGTAATAGCCCAACGTCGTTGAATATTACGAGATTGTAGCAATAAGAAATGCAAATTATTAGGTATATCCATCATCGCGAGGACAAAGTGGGGGGGGGGCTGTTTCACGACTTCATGGCCAAACGTGTACGAGTTTTACCTTGAGAATATAAGAAAATTGCAAGCAGGACTTTTGCATGGACTATAGATTGTGTATACATGTGACATGAGGTAATACGTCTACGAGGTGTATTGCAAATGCACGAGTCAATCTTTTCAAAATCGTTCATTTCACGACCTCATATTCACTGACCGAGTGGCCTGTCAGGCTTGCCACACTGCACATTGCATTGCCACATTGCATTGAAGAAAAAAAAGAATGTTTTTTTTTCTCTCAAAAATCCTCGTATAAATTCGATCACTACTGGGACTACAATTAGCCACATATAATAAAATTTAAAAAAAATCAAAATTCTTGAAAGGCAAGGAAAACCTTGCTCTAGTCAGAGATGGAAAAAATACACTTTTTTTAAATCCTTTACCCTGGCTTCTAATTAGCATAGAACCGTAAAAAACGAGTCGTTGAATAATTTCTTTTGTTGCCGAAAAGATTCGGTGCGTATGATAATAATGTGTGTAATAATTTTTATGCAAATATATTCGTTTCGTAGGATACCGCGGGTTGGGAGATATTTCATGTAGAATAACGCGAACGGTAAAATATTTTTTGGCACTTTCCGTTTGCGTAGAATAATAATGCGCAGAATAATATTTCATGTAGCACTATCGATCTGTGTAGGAAAATATTTCTCAGCCCCCATTCATCTGTGCAGAACAATATAATGCGTTGAATGATTTTTTTTTCGGCTTACAGTATGAGATATCAGGCGTAGAAAAATATTTTTTTTTTCATCCTTTCGCGTGGAATATCTTTCGTGTAGAATAATAGTGTGTTGAATTGATGCCTGCTCGTTCATATGCAGTATATACACAGTCTCCCTGTAATAGGCCTTTCAAGATCTCGAGTACACTGCTTCGTTCCATCGTACACATATTCACGTATTAATACACACACACACACACACGCACGTACACGCACATTAGTAACGTGTGTTATTGCGTGACGAGCGCGAGTCACGGAGCTGATATTGCCAATGGAAAGCGTTCAGCCTGGTGTAACGGTGAAAGAAAGAAAGAACAAAACGATAAAACACATTTTCTTCGCACTAGCACAAAAATGCCTCGTTCTTCGGCTATACCAAGCGTGTGCTGAGGAATCAGGCCGAGATTACTTCGAAGATAAGAAGCTTACTGCGATATAGCGTGTGTAATATTCTGGCGAGTGAGAATTTGTGAGAGCAAAGGAAGACGTTTAAGGAGTCACGTATTGTCGTATTGTGAAGAGCCTCTTTCACCAGCTTTTACGTCGGACAATGGGAAAACTGTGAAAAGTGTATCATCATCAACGTGTAATACTTAAGGGCGAATTCGGACCAAAGTCTCGAGAAACTCTGTACATTCGATATTTCGAAATTTATAGCAGCTTCCCGCTCGTGACCTCGTTCATTCTCCATTTGTTTCACCGATCGAGAGTGCCGAAGTGGATTACGAGCAACCAATATGGCCACGATTTGAATTCCATATATGGAAGTATACAAAATATCTCCGTCGGCCCAGTGTTCATGAATCATGCGCAAATGAGATTCGTTTTACGAAAGAAATTATTCTCAAGCTATGATCAATGCTGATATATCCGGTTTTATTAACATTGCCCAATGTATATTAATGCTTTCGGCAATTAAGCTCAATTAACATGACGTCATAAATTACGATTATTCATCATTTTGATAATCTGTAATGAACTCCGATGCCTTGTTTATTTTTTTTTCTTCTTCAATGAATAATGCATTTATGCATTACGATTTCTATGGCCCGGATTACGAAACACTTGGGGGGGGGGGGGGGGGATCGTGTCTCATTCTGCACCACTTTCCATTACGTTACTAGCGTATATTTGCAGTAACCCTTGTGCATCATGGTGCGGTATATATATGTGTGATATGTATATTCTATTTTCGTCGCATTCCACCAAAGATAGTTGAGATGCATGTGGACGCACGCATGCATGCATCTTGGGTTGACTTCTGGGCGTCTTCTCTTGGCCCCGGCTCGTGGAAATATCCAACGATCCAGCAAGTGAGCTCAGAGAGAAAAGAGAATGAAAGAGAGAGAGAGAGAGAGAGAGAGAGAGAGGCAGAGACAGCGAAAGAATGAGAGACTACGAGAAGCAAGCTCGCGCGTTCATGCATGGGCGTCGTCCGGCGACAGCGATGCACGCCGAGTCAGCAAGACTGCAGCCGTTAGTCCACTGCAAACGTCCATATATATGTATATAGATGCTTACAGTGTTGTATGTAGTATATTATATACAACAAATACCAAGGGAGAGCCTCGAGAGCGTGACCGAGATGCGCAGTTTTGCACGCAGCGGGGGATATATCTCGTCTCTCACTTTCTCGCTTCCGAGTTTCCTGTCTCGCTGCGAGCTGGCGTTGATAAAGCGGTGGTCCAAGTGTGCAAGTGCCCACAGCAGTTACCTACTACGAAAAGCACAGTGGTCGCAACACAAATGCACATACCGTTATGCACATATACATATGCCTTTTTACGCCAAATCGACGCGAAGATGGTTCTCGCATTAATAAAAAAAATGATTTGTTATTTATAATTCAGCCCCGAATTATAAGTGATAAGAATTATAGTAAAAAAAAAAAGAAATTACTTATGAAAAGAGTTTCTAAGAGCTTAGCTCGATTCTATAGATCCCAATGCAGATTGCTTGAGAAATTTAACAGGCTCGTGTAATACGAAAATCACGAAAATTCATCGATGATGCAGCAGCTGCGAATATGTAAAATTTTTGAGCTTTTGGCGTGAAAAGTACACCGCTCGGAAAACGTGACGAGGAAAATTTTCTCACTCTCGTGAGATTCAGGTTGCACCGCGACCAATGAAATTATTCGCGCGATCTCATTTTCCCTTCGCGAGGAAATTCTCACCGTATGGTCCGAATGTCGGAATTTTCATTCGCGAAGATCTCTTGAAGCGAGATCGACGGTGAAAATTTGTTATTTCGCATGCACGAGTGCGAAGAAGGAAGCTTCGAAAGGGAAATTTTCTATACGCGAAAAGACTGGAAAGGAAACTTTCAAAATGGAATTAGAACTTGTCGAGTAGGAATTTCCTCACCAGCTCGACATTACGAAAAGTTGGAAATAAAAACAATATTAAAAAAAAAAAAAAAATCATTTGCAACCAAGCGCTGCAGAACAAATCATTTCAAGGTAAAGTAAATTTTTATAATATCAATTTCCACGTTTATTATTCACGGAAATTGATATTCGCAAAAATCATAAAATCGTATGATATGATTTCGTGACGTCGTGAAACACGAAAGTTTTGGGAGAGAAAAAAAAAACGGAAAAATTTCTCGGGATCTATTTCACTCGAAGTACTCCCTATGAATATTATACGCTCTTTCTGGAGCTCGTGTAATGCGGTTATACAGAGTGAATATGTATATGGAAAGTTGCGTCAGAGAAAATAAGGGGAGTATAGTTCATGCACGAGAAAATTCACGCAGTGCATAGCCAGACATCGAGGCTCCTTCTCTATCGTGATATATTCGTTGGAAATATTTCGGACCCCTGTACGGATGAGGTTAACATGTGTATCGAGAGATCCATGTACCCGTCCATTATTTACGAATCCTACATATCGAAGAAAGACCGATACGCCGCTATATGGGAGATTTCACCGTCGCGAAGTCTCGAATGCCTGGACTGAAGGAGTCGTGCGGGTGGGCGGAAAAGACTGCACGGTCGGCGCCATTGTCTAATGGTGAATCACCCTACCGCCTCGAGGGCCCATGCTTTACCATTTACAAATATACATATATACATTTTTTGTCAATAAAAAGGCGTAAGTCCCATGGATTTGTGTGATAAATCGTCCGAGTTACGCTCTTTTGTTAGCAGTCGTTATATATGTATATATATTTGTGTATGTGTGTGTGTGCTTGTGCGGTGTGTGTGGAAGGGGTAGGGAAACTAAGAGCCAAAGCCAAGTCAAGCAATGCGGCGACGGGACAGGATACGGAGCAGAGTAAAAGCAGAAGAGGGATGAGACGCGGAAGAAAAAAAAAAAAAAACCGAGAATGAGATCGTGTCCCGTGAATTCCTTTTAGTCCAACGAGAGATTCTCCCAGCCTCTCGTGAATCTCTCGCGTATATTCACTCTCGCAATCCGTACTCTTGAATTTCACGAGGGAAAGAATATATGTATGATACTCTTAGATCTTTACTCGGGGCGAGAATCGAAACACCAAGAATAAAGTAAATTCTTGGAAGAGGATATATGCTTACGGAACTTTGTGCATATTTGGTGTGTCTTATTTTTCGTTTCTTGTCGGACGAGGATACTTTTTGCTTTTATTTTTAATTTCACTGAGATATCGTCACTTTCTCGGAATGTAGGAGGAAAAAACAATAATAATTTTTCGGGCGTGTAAGATTTTGAGGAGGACGTGTGTTATCCGGCGCGGGATTGTTTGACGGTTGCGCGACATCGAAACGACTTGGCGCCTGCATGAACCTCTGGTGCCGAAACATCTGACGCCTACGAGTCTATGGGCGCTTCAACGTCTTTGCGCATAAACTTCCGGGCACCTAAAAGTCTGTGCATCTAAACGCCTGGGGCGCCTAAAATGTCCGGGTGTTGAAGTCTATAAGCACCTAAACGTATGAGGCACCTAAAAGTCTGAGCAGCCTAAGCGTCTGCACTGAAAAAAATGGTTCGGGATTTACAATAATACTGTTATTGTTGGCCAGTTATAGGTATACTGGTGAAAAAATATTGCCCACACAGAAAATGCAGTAGCCCTTTTAGAAAATCCCGATTGCCGTAAAGTTCATACAAATATGACTAGTGAAGTATTTCTAATTCAACAATAATATCGCTGGTGAAGGCAAAGCAGTTTTGTTTACGGCGCCTATACTGCGCCTTTGTGGACGACACTCAATCGTCTGGCTAGCTTAGTCATTATAAATAGCTGGAAATTTATCGTTTTTGTAAATCAGCCATACTAACATAGCTCGCGAAACTACACTGTATTGTTCAAACAGCTGTAGTAGCTGATTTTTACATGCCTAGCTATTTCAACCATATAGTATGGCTGCGAGAATAACGTTGTGACACATAGCTATACTAATATGGCTCGCGCAACTATACTACGTTTTTGGAACACCTACAGTAATCTGTTAACGCGTGGTGTCTATGCCTCTGCCTCGCGCGAAAACGAGACCTCGCTACGCAAAATTTGATAATGAACGAGTTTGTGAAGAAGAAACTGAACGAACGGAATCTTGATGAGCTTATACCAACATTTGAAGGTAAGTCTGTTCTCACTTATCTACGGAATATGTAAAAAAGGACTATTTTTCCTGTTATATAAACGCCAATCGTATAACAAGCGAATTTTTGTAGGTTAGGTCAACTGTCATTTTCCTGCAAGGAGAGTATCATATGTCTCCGGGCCATGGATTCTCTCAAACTTCCAGGTGTGTTTCATTAGCTCTAAAAATCAAGTCTCTTTTGCAAAATATTTATGTATGAATATCATTATCGATAACAGATGATTAAAATAAATATTCATGATTATGAAACATATTGGCTGAATTTTTACTGTGACCCGAATATCCCCTACTATATATACCTACCTATACGAGTATAGGTAGGTACAATATCCTGTAATTTATCTATATAAAATGAATTTATAATTCAGCCATATTCTTTTGGTAGTATGGCTGGTACGTCTACCTCGTATGCTAGCGTTTATAAAACAGCTCTACTAGTATTGTTGGTATACAAATAATTCTGCCTACACTGACAAAACTGCTATCCACGAAACAACATTGTATATGCTTGGTTCGGCTATACTAGTATGGCTGGTGTTCGTCTACCTCGTATGCTAGCGTTTATAAGACAGCTATACTAGTATGGTTGGCATACGCATAACTCGTGATGGTGAACTCAACCATACTATGGTATTGCTGAAATAGAGATACTTGTCAGATTCGCGGAGCTATTGGGTATATGTCTGTCATGACATAGTGGTATGCTTACGCCAACGATATTTTGTCAGTCATATTTGTATGGCTTTATTACCTAGATGGTATGGCAGTAGCGTATTTTCCCATATAATATGGCTGAAGCAATAATAATTATGGCTCGAATCGGGAAACTTTTTTTTCAGTGTGGGCGCTTAAATGTCTCGGTGCCTAGACACCCAGGGCACCTAAAGGTCCAGGTGCCCAAACGCCCAGCAGGGCACCGAAACTTTCCGAGCGCCAAGAGGTCCAGGCACCCCAACGTTTAGGGCGCCCAAAGATCCAGACACCCGAACGTCTGATACCTAAACGTAGAGCGCCGAAACGTCTGAGCACCTAGACTTATAGTACCGAAACTTGGGCACCGAAACTACCTACTTCCCTAATTTTGGCGAACTTGAATGTACAGACCAAATCTGTATATCGAATAAATTTTTCGTTCACCGTAATTTTTATTCCAGTGATTTTTTTTACAGACTTGTCTCGTTTTATCTGTAATTTGTACATCTGTATTATGTCAAAGTTGACTATATGATAGAACATTTGCTATATATATGTTTTTTGTAAATTCAGTGAATAACCGAGTATTTGTGTTTGGTGGTGACATCATACGCTTCATAGACCGCATGCTCAGAGTTTTAATACCATAATATTTTGATACATATTTCGCCAAAAAATTCATTTTAATGACGTATATCTTTTCGATATTTTGTATAACGGAGGTTGGGCAAAAATTCAACCCAATTATGGCTCATTTTACTTCGTCTTGTTCGAGATATCCAAGTTAACTGAAGGGGGGGGGGGGGGGGGTATAAAAGACTGGAAGAGTTCCGCGTTCGATTTCAAGAGCTTAACGAGCTATTCATCTTTTTCATTCACGCTTTCCGCCCTCTTGTACACTCGTATGTCTCTCTCTTCCTCTCTTTCTTGCTCTCTCTCAACATTTCACGTTACTAGTAGCGACGGATAATTGCCCTTTTTGGGTGATTCGCCAATTCGTGCATCGCCGCATACCCTCTCGCTAGGGGAAAAGCTAGTTTGATTGGAATTCAGTAGCGCACACGGAGACACCCGAAATTGCATATCCATCGGTATGATTCCATTTCACTCAAGTACAGAGTAATCCAGTCTCGATAATTATTTCCCATTCGCTGACGTACGTTTGATCTTTTGCGTTTTTTTTTTTTTTTTGCAAAATCTCAGACCCGGAGACGCGAAAGTCCTCGCACTCGTGAGAACTTGAGGGGGAAACGATCACGAGGATGAATTCTTTTTATGCCACATTAATTCCTCACGCATTAAAATTGCATTCTTGAAAAAAAGCTTCGAAAAGGAATATCACTCTCGAATTTTTGAATATTCGAAAAGGCGAGTCAGTTGAAATATGAAATATGGAATATATATTGAATATTTTCGCGGTATATTTCCCATATTTCGTCGTAATAATCCTTCCTTTAGTTGTATAAGGAGAGCTGATGAAGGACGCTTCACGTATAATCCCAGTAGCTCGACACTTTCAAATGAAAAGCCACAGAGTTTACGTTGGCCCAAGCACCCCACCTCCCCGCCCTCGTTTATCCTCGCACTAATGAGAGTCGAAAATCAGTGTTGAATTTCCGTCTGATCCTACACTGCCGTAACTACTGCCCACGTTTATATAAATCGAGCCGAGGGATCTGTTGCTCTTCTATACACATAGCTCTGCCATACACGGTCGACTGTATCGTCCGACAACATTAAATACGAATTAAATACATTTGTAAAATGCATTTCATTTGAGTTGAATGACATTCATTCGGTTAGAATAAACTTGATGGGGAATTGGACAAAAATTTGTGAGGCTGAGTATGAGACTTTTACACACACTTTTTCGAGCAATTTTTGCTTCCTCGTGGAGAAAGTTTTGTTTTCGTGAAAAAAAATGTTGACTTTTTTATGCCAATTTGTTCGGAATGTGCCAAGACATCTATCTATAAATCACATCTGGAAAAAATGTCTGTGTGTGTGTGTGTGTGTGTGTGTGTGTGTGTATGTATATGTCTGTGCAGACAGGCCTTCACAGAATTAAAATGGCAATATCTCTTGAAGCGCTTGAGCTACTGCGCTGAAACTTTGCATACTACTAAAAAATAGAACCCCCCCCCCCCTTTTTTTGGTAAAATTTTCGAAAATATTAATGACTCTTGAGGGCTTCTGATTTCATGAAATTTTAAAATTTTCGAATAAAAATATATTGAGAAATATACTCGCATTATATAACATTTTTATTTCAAATTTTGCAAAAAAATTTTTTTTCCAATTTTCTTTATTTTTTGCTGAGCCTTTAGATTGAATTTCTTCATCTGGAAAGAGACGTATTCCTTTTGAAAAAAGTTTGAGGAATTCAAAAAAAAAATATTTCAAATTTTTTAAAACTGTCATAATCGTCCAAAAATCGATTTTTATTTTTTAAATAGGTTTTTTTTTCATGAAAAATGTAAAATCTTGCCTTCTAAAATTTTTTTTCGTTATCCTTGCAACAAACACAAAAAAATTGATTCTTAGCAATTTTTCGCTCCGACACACTATTTCCATGTAATAAAATCAGGGAGAAAAAACAAGAAAAAATCGCATTTTCCTGCAATTTCACCCCTATCAATGCCACCATAAATTTAATGCATATCCAAATTTTTGTTTTAAAGAGTACTATAGCATATGTCGATTGCAGAAAAATTCAAGATATTAAGGTTTTTAAGTGGTCATGTTGATGTGGAATGCCTCATATACGATCATTCATACGGCATAATATTCAATACCAAGTCGTATATATGTATATACACTTGTGGGAGATTACATACCGATGACTCGTAGAAGCTTAAAGGACAGATATTGGATGGGTAGAAATATGTGGCTGGACGAATTGCTTTGACGTGGTCAGAGAAATAGTCCGTTGGATTTTCGATCACGCATTCGTTCACTTGCAAGAGTTCTTCTTGCTCGCTCGTCGCTCTCAAAGAGCCAGCCAGAAGTCTGGCTATAAAAGGTACAGAGGATATTCCAGCGCAACTCGAATGACTGAGGAGTCCACCATTTTTTTCTTCCCTATTGGCAATTGTACTGTTCTCCAATAATTGTAGAACAATTTTTTTATCGAAAAAAATAAACCAAGCATTTTTCCTGAAGAATTCTCGTTGAATTTCAAATCGATACGCTTTATTAACGAAGCCAGATGGTGTAGCCGAGTTTTTCGGGAAATAGAAGGGAGGAAATAGAGAAAAGAAGGGGAGAAATAGAGAAAGGAGATAGAGAGATAGGAGAAATAGGTTCACCCTCGGATTGTAAAGCTGCAGAATAAGCAAGAGAGCTCAGTCAGTGAGGATATAGTTTCATCCCTTTCAATATGCTCCAGCTATATCAACGGATCAACCAACTGTACATATATATAATCATCTGCGAATAAATGAGCCGCCTCCCCCCTCCCCCTCCTTCCCGCCCTCTTCATGACCCTTATATCGTGTATGCGTTCTGTGAAATTCTCGTAAAGTAACTTCTCATCTCTCGGAGGGAAAATATAATATTTTCTAGAAAATCTCATACAATTCCTCGCGATCCATGTCCCGAAGATATACATTTTGCCGTGGGCATAAGATTCGTGCGCATTTTCGAAACGCAATTTCGCAATTTCAAGGATGCTTTACATGCGGATAAACTAAAGTCCGCAATACCCGCGAAAGTCGAAAATAAAAATCAATATCGATATTCAGCAATGATAATGCTTAATAGTCACTAACAAAATCGATTTTATAATCATGCCAACTTAAGTCGAGAAGCAACGAGAAAATTGGGACGATTTAAACATCTTGAAATTCCACAAAAGTGTAACTTAGCCCATGATCATCTCCCTCATCTTGTCTCATAATCGTCTTTCCCGTGGCGCTACGCTGTCCAAGCTTCGCATTCTCGTTAATTAGTTCCCATTATACCCGGAGACCCTCGACTTATTCCCCTAATCGTGTGCAGTCGAGTATTTCGCGGTTTGTTTCAATACGATGTATTCAAACGTCTCATCGTCGCTCTTACGATATTCCTCATACAAGTAATGCGTCAGGATCGCATGGCATTAGTATGTGAATTCGAAAAATTCATCATTATGCCCCTGTAATTCGGATTTATTTTTAGACCTATTTTGAACACAAAAATATCCATGGTTTCGTAACGCAATAACTTATTTTAAGAAACCCAGACTGAATCACCAGGGATTTCAAAAATCAAAAACCTTTCTCGGTCAATAAGAAAAAAAATCCATTTTTTTTTATTATAATAAAAAGAAAACAAAACCTTCACACTATTGAACCTTAACATATTGTTAAAAATGTTCGATAAGAGAATAATAAGAAAGGGCGTTTTTTTTTTAAATAATAAAGCTTGAGAGTTTTGTTGACATTTAAAAAAATTCGCCTAAAAAAATTGATTATTTTTTTTCGTTAAGAAAATCTTATAAGATTTAATGTGACAAATCAGAGAGATCCAGGACTCGAGGAAGAACTCATATTTATACGATATTTCGTGTCTGCGTGTATGTGCGAGAGTGTCGCTTCCTTTGCTTCTTTTCTCATTTCCTCCCTCGCCTTTGACTTTGCAGAGTCTGCACTCACGGAGCGACAGTTTTTTTTCCTTCTCCATTTCAGCCCTGTACAGTCTTTTGCATCTCAGAAGCCGACACTACAATGAACTAATCTACCTTTTGGCCCAGGGGCGGGGGAGGGGGGGGATTTATTCCTCGCTGAATTCACCTTATGCTTTTGAATAGTCTCAGGGTTCCTTTCTGCGCATATTCTCTAATATGTTGCAGTTCGAAATATTCCCGGAGGATATTCGAAATTATACATATATGTACAGAGTTTGTGTGTTTTACACGGCGGTATTAGGTAGTTGCCTCGGGGTACTTTGAACGGAAAATCACGAGTTTCGAGGGAGCTGGAAAATTCATTCGTCAGAGCGATCAAATGATAGTAGTACACTGATTATTCACCGTTGAATTATATTGCTTACACATCTAGCATCGCTTCAATCTTCCATCGTCGTAATTTTTTTATTGAATTTTTTTTTTTAATTTCGAACAAAAATTATTGCGCGAGGAATTTTCGGAAAGATTCGCGTTTTAATAACGGTTAAAATAACAATATCAAAGGATGCGGAGAAAATATATCCCGTTGAATATCCGACAAGCCAGAGGAAACGAGCACACCATTTCACAGGATAAAATTATCACTGTACTTAATGTACTTGTACTTGTACTTGTAGGTATGTGTGTGTGTGTGTGTGTCATATCTGTGAATAGTCGACATGAAAAAAATTCATTAAAAAAAATGGTTTCAGCGATAAGACTTTTGCCCGTTCCTACATATACGGCGCTTATATCCGCGTACGCTTGTGTTGGATCCATGCCGTATGTAGCAATTCAAGTGCGCGAGAGAGCTTTATCGCGAATCGCGCAAAGCACACAATTCTCGAGTTCTCGTTTTCCTTAATGCCCGTAGTTATTGGATCCATTTTTAGTTTTTACGATTCGTATCGAGAAACTTAAAATTAAGAGAGATAGAGAGAGAGAAAATTACGGATCGGGGGTTAAGAATATACTAGAGGGTAAGTTGAAAATTTGAACCAATATTTTCGTTTCTTTATAATCCAGCTCGAAAATTTAGAACAAGATTAGAAAAATCGAATGTTTTTTCCCGATTAGCGTCAAGCTGCCGAATTCCGGATTTTTCTCTGATGGAAATAAAAAGTCATCGCGCAAAATTCACGTATGACACATAGGCATCTTAACGTCTCATCTGTATTCGGGGAATAGAACGCTGATGCCGACGACTATTGCTAATTGTATATTCGGCTATCAACGATTATCTCTCATCCGCGAGTACTATCGTATTTTATCATATCGTATCGTAAATCGTTTATTCATTTGAGATTGTGGAGAGAGAGAGAGAGAGAGAGAGAGAGAGAGAGAGAGAGAGAGAGAGAGAGAGAGAGAGAGAGAGAGAGAGAGAGAGAGAGAGAGAGAGAGAGAGAGCGAGAGAGAGAGAGAGAGAGCTGAACTATTGCTCTTGATGCTAGACTGTGCGCATGGCGCACTAATGGTGATCTACCGGATAGTATAATTCATGCGCGCGGGTACTAACAGCAGTAGCAGGAGCTATAGCTACACGCAATACTCGTCTCTCGTTCCGCGGGATTTCTGCTCTCGGTGTCGAGAGCGTGTGCATATGTGCGTATGTGTGTGTGTGTGTGTGTGTGTGTGTGTGTGTGTGTGTGTGTGTGTGTGTGTGTGTGTGTGTGTGTGTGTGATGCCCGGATTGTTACGACGCCCCGATGATTTACCGACAGAGAGGACACACACAGGCGCCCCCTGCCCGCAGCTTCTCCATCCGCTCTCAGGCACATCGCGATTTCGGTTGACAAGTGTCCTCTGCTCCACGACAATTTGTTTTATAACGCGAAATGCAACGGGCATCAACGCGGCAACAACGAAACATTTTATAACGCGACAATTAAAGCACTGAGCTCGACAATATCGTATACATATACACCTCTATATTTCCACTCCTACTGTTGTAGCCCATAGTAGTGGTTCGGTCACCCGAAGAGGGTCGTGAAAGAAGAGACGAGAGAACGAACGTGTTGGGCAACCTCCACTATCGTCCGCTTGTCCTGCATGGCCTATTTTTGGTTTGTCCTCGCCGGTACACAGCAGCGTGCAATTGCACGATACGTTTTGTTCGCTCGGTAATTATTTGTTTTTCAAGGGGGCACTCTAACTTGGAAGCATTCGCGAACTCGTTGGTCGAAAAAAATATATGTATATATATATGAGGTGGATGACCCAGTAATCGACATCAGGCCAGTAAAATCGTCACCATAAATGGCGGGGCTCCACGAGAGAGAGACGCAAATATATATACAGATATAGTTTTCTTTTCGTAATTTATTTTATGCCAAAGCTATTCGGCACAACAATGATGTGTTCGGCGGATAGATTTATTGGATTTTGTGGGTTATACGTATTTAAAAAGTTGGCTAATTTGCGTCGGAGCACGTGGGGAAATTTTTCAAAAGAATGACAGAGATTTTACAGTGCCTCGGACGCAAAATGAAAATCAAGACATCATTCCCATTTCGTTTACAATGAAAAATTTCATTAGGATTTTAAATGAATCTTTCTATTCTTAAACAACAAGAAAAATGTCTCAACTTTCATTGCGTCTGAAGCAATGGATATATTCAATGGCAATGGACGAAAAAATCGTACTGAGGATGATCTCAGATTAGAAATTGGCTGACTCGAGACGGAATATCCCGTACGTTAATTTTGGCATGGAGAACATTTATGTTTCGGATATTATATATACATGCGCATCGACGTCAGTAGTGCAGCGTGTCACGGCGGTAATGTCGACGTTTCAAGCCCATTTCTCGTCGTGATTAATTAACGCGACATCGTAGTACCGGCGCGTACACTATAGTCGTATACAGCGGGAGATCAGTCCCGTGGCCTCAAGCGGCGATCTGATGACGGCATATATCGACTCCCACATGTCCTCATACCTGCTTCGTTTTCTATCCCTCAATATCGGAAGTGGAATACACACACCGCGAGCAGAATAACCGAGAGCTTAACTAGATGAGGGAAATACGAGATAGAGAGAGGGAGAGAGAGTGGGTAGGAGCCACGGGTAATGGGTACGAGGACGAGCTTGCAAAGGGATTTAAAAAAAAAATCCAGAAATTCAATTTTATCGAGAAATTTTTTTTTTTCAGAAATGAGAACTGCTTGAAGCCGATCACATAAGTGTTTCAGCATTTTTCATCGCACCAAACGAAAGCTTATCAAATGGCAATGTAAGGCAAAATGTGTCATTCATTGCTAAAAAAAAAAAAAAAAAACTGCCATCCATGCGCAAGTTATCAATGCTTGGACGTCTCGCATCGCTTACGAGAGCGACTCATGCAGTTCGCCATCTACCGTTCTTTTCGCGACCTATACATTCGAATACGATCGATCACTCGTACCATTTAAATGGGCAAAGTAATAAATGTCCTAATGCGAATGTCATATCGACCGTCGATGAAAGTTATGATATTAAAAAAAAATGTCGTCCTTAATTGCCACTGGCATTTTCATTGAATCGACAGGCAAAAAGGTCTGTCAGTGAAGATTGCCGTTGGATTTACATTCGGGCAATTTACCTTGAATCTTTTTCATTGATCTTTTCCATGCGGATCGACTATGCAATTCTATTGGCATGCATTTTCATTGACTATCATTCAGCACATAATACCACACACGTTTTCTCATGGCTCATTCCCGAATACATAAACTTATGTGGGAAAGAAAAAAAAAAAACCTTTCAAGGAATCAGACAGATTCAGGGGAAAAAAGCGTCAAAGTCGACGGAGAATTTTTCATTACACACGGCACATGCTGCAGTGAGCTCGTTTAAATTTTTTTCGCAGCTCGTCCTATATTGTATACTCGCATATCGATCTCATTCGTGACTTTCACGCGATTTTCACATCGTTAGCGACGATATCGAGAGGGTGCGGTGTCTGTATATGTGTAATTTCGATGATAATTAACGCAAAAGGGAAGAGGTTATTTCATAGTGCAAAATTGTGTCGAGAATTTTCCGATGGAGCGATGTATTAATCAGGAAAATTCATAAACGAATAGGGGTGAATTAATATATGAAATATTATAAATATATATAGAGATATTGATCGAATGAGGTAAGTATAGATATATGAATTGACTATGTTTGAAATACGAACGTTCGGTTATTTTCTGCCCCAAAAATATTCTTACATTATCAAAAATTTACATGACAGAGACTATAATATTTAACGAAAGCTCAGTTTTAATTAAACCAAAACTGCATGAATCCATGTATATGCGTACAACGAGGGAACAGCGTTCGTTTTCTCGCAAATTTCATAAGATATACGTTTATACATCTTAGGGTCTGTTACGGTGTTGACATCGATCCCAAAGTGTACAAACATAAACTATATATTCACGTATAGATTTAAATACCGAAACCTGTGGGATATAGGAAATTGTCAGTGAATGCATGTGTATAAGCCCACAAAGAGAAATATTGGCTCAACGAGGGGAGATAAACGATGCGGAGAGTAGAGCTCGTAATTTGTTCATCAGGGAAAATACCGTGACCTAATTAACGGCGGTTAATTATTTAAGCATTTGTATACTCGGAGGTTGGACGGATCAGTGAACTTTTCCCACGGTCTGACCGAGATAAAGAAGAGAGAAAAAAATACGGGCTATCAGTGAGAAACCGAGAATTCGCGAGCAGGAAGCAAAGTTGGCTCTTTTACTTAACCACGGTCTCAACCATTGTCTCGAAAAAACTTTGTGTGACTTTGGCATCTACTTTCTTGAGCGCAGCTCGAAGGCAGATCATAAATGTCGCTCATTGGAGTGGTGGCGCGTTCGAGGAGCGAATAATAATTAGCTGCGATCGTTGAATATACGACGACGTTATGGCGAGAAACTCTGAAGAGAGAAATTATCCGGACGGTCCTGCCGCGTCATTTGCAACCCTTGTATAGAGTTCTATAGCGAGTTTAGGAGAATAAAAAAAATTGAGGCCAAGTCTACTCGAGGACGTGAAATATAATGGATCCTCGAGTAGAAACGTTGAGCCAGGTCTGTATAGCGGAGCATTAGTCAACACTTTCAAAAATAACGACACGGTTGTACGTAATCGTGATCCTCAGTAATTTGGGGGTGTAGAGCAGTGGCGGATATTTGCTTGGTACTCGTGGCCCTTTAGACGAAACTAACTTGGCTCTGGAGATCGTCATTTCCGCTGGCTGATGGTTCGGACATACGTATATCAGTTGCGGAATCAGCCAAGGTTGTAAACAGGGCTTGAGGGTGTATCCCGGCTTGTAAACAGTTGGAGTTCTCGTAAGGGTTGGAGCGATAATTACGGTTGCAAGGGAAACGATGAGAGTGCGATATTGATGGAGTCTTTTGGGGTGATATAAACTTTTAGACTAGAAACAAAAACAAAACAAAAAAATAAAAATCGACACATTGAAGCCTGGAGCCTGGAGGCGAAAATTCGCAGCTATTTTTTCGCAGTACTTCAGGAACATCCCGATCGATAGATCGCGAGAATATATTGGGGGGGGGGGGGGGGACTTTTTATTCACGAAAAAATTTGATCGACTTTTCGTCCGTGCTGTACAAGCGCGAGAAGTCAAACAACAACTGAACAATGGCCCCAGCCAGAATAGAATCGAACGGGAACCTTTGTTGTTGCGAAAAACTAACGAAGCAGAAAATTCCTCAAAATATGAATATGACGTGCAATCATGGATAAAGTAATAGTGCGGGAAGAGCGGAGGGGTCGGGAGATTTTGCAGAAAATTTAGAGAGCTTATTTTTCTGAAAATCAAGAGTCTCTTGTGGACCTCTCTCAGCTCGACTCTTCGTCTAATAAAACGAATATGGCATAAAAAAAAAATACATATACGCAAGAATGACGATAAAAATAGATATTCGCAAGAATGACGATAAATCGCGGAGGCGTTTCTCTTTTTCCGCTCCGAGCCTTTTGTTATTGTCTCTGGCGCTTTTCCCGAGTCTGTTCATCGCTAAATCGCATTACTCCCGCTCGCGAAAATATATACAAATCCCATGGATAAAAGATCCATGCATTCGTTATTTTTGTCTCTTGCATTGTATGCACAAAGAATAAATAATCTTATGCGATAGAGTCGCGTTATACGGGCAAACAGGGGATGCAATTAATTTTTACTTTTCAATTGCCAAAACGAAGCACGAAAGCTAATTAAAGAGTAAACAACAAAGAGGATAATTTTATTTTTGGGAAGACGAAGCGTGAGGAAATGCAAACGTCAGGAGTAAAGATTAATCTGGTCTGTTTTACTCAGCGGTATAGTTTTAGCCTAAAGGCTTTGTAAATAGTGTAATTTTTCGTGGCAATTCCCGTGAAGCGCGCGGCGTATACTACAGCGAGAAGCAAACTCCGAGTCGAGAAACGTGTGCTAATAATTTACCCGGAGTGAAGTTCGTTAACCCGAGTTTCGTGGGTGCTTATGTAGGTCAAGTTGCGCAGTTAAAGGAATACTCGTGCATTTTTTTTCGAATGTTTATTTTCAAGCAGCTTTTATTCACGGCCCAAGCACTTTTGTTTTTGCGGTGAATTAAGACGCAGGGCATTGGTAGAATACATATTTCATTATGAAACGAGAGCATATATGGCGCAGAGGGTAACGAAGGTATTAAAGTATACGTAGAGGTGTGAAGCAGAGTCCGGAGATGTGTTAACTGGTCCGGCAGGTTGTTGAGAGTTCCATATAGAGATGGCTAGAGGTACGAAATGGTGCGCGCAGATGCTGAGAAGTTTGGTACAGAGAAGCGCTCAGAACGGATACGTATGCGAACAGGTTACGTACGAGTGTGAAGAAGTTTAGACAAAAGTATGTGTAGTATCGTGACCAGGTAGTTAGAGAGGTTTGTGGAGGAATTTACAGGTCCGAAGAGGTCCGAAGAGATCCAAACAGGTACGCGGAGATACAAACCGGTACACATAGAGACCCAGAGAGTATCTTAGGGTATTGCGAATTACGAACGGATTCCAACGAGTATACGCATGAGTGTCTAGAGGTTCAAACAGATACGTGCAAGCGTGGAGAAATCCACATAGAAGCAGCCAGTGGAATAACCATTCCTCTAGGTTATATTACAGGTTCAAACCGGCTTTTAGAGGTACGAAGAGGATCAAAAGGGTACAGAAAAGCTGAACGTTTTTCCGTGGTTGTGCCTGGGGATACGTAAAGGTGCGTAAGATCATATTCTGGACTCGAGGCATATTACGTCATGGGGCGGGTCTCATGTGAATTTGCCATCGGAGTAACTCCTTTCCAGGGATAAAGGGGTAAAAGAAAAATGCGTTTGATGTCATGATGCGAGTTATACGCATGTGACGAGGTCTCGAGCACGGAGATTAAGGATTATAGAAGTGGAACGGGAAGTAACGCGATATGGATGCAGTGCCAAGAGTGACAGTTCTAGACGGTGGGTCATAATCAAGGTAATGGCAAAACAAAGCGCCACAGCGGTATGGACGTTGCGTGGCGCCCATACGTGTCACTTTGATTCACGTGACACACACACCCACACACGCGCATGCACGCACACACATATAAGTACCCTTACACATCGGCCAACACACCATGTGTGTGCAGACCCGATATGTGACATGCATACATTACCGGCACACTGTTTGCCGTCCTGCTCTGCTCTCCTGCCGAAGTTGTAGCGCGAACGCCACGTATGGACACCGAGACTTTGCCGAGGTTCGAGGCACGAATAAGCAGAACTCTCTGAACATTATTCGCAAGCACTCTCGACACATGTATGTGACATACATATAAATATACATCGCGTGAGATGATTTTATGATATTCACAGTGAAACCTAATCCGAGTGTGAATATTATTATTTTTTTTTTTTTTAATGCGACACAAAATAATTAGAGTTGAAATTGCGTAAAATTGTTTCTTTCCAACCGTTTGCAACTTTTTTGGGATTCTACGTTCTCGGTTGGCTTCTGAGACTCACCGAGAGTTGTTTCTCTTCCCATCAAATACATTTATCGTTGCCCAGCAACATATTTCGCGTAGGCAAAAAAATGACAATTCTTTTACCACGTGTAAAGATAGCGTGTATAGGGTAGACCAGTACCAGTTGTGGCAACTCCGCATTTCCCTCGAGTTTTTCAAAGTTTCAAGGCTGTGTTCGATAATATTTCGATATTCGAGATTTTTGCGCACCGCACTATCGATTGCTTTATTGAATATCTGTTAATTTATTTCAACGAAATATGACGATATGTGTCAACGCTGAGCGGTTGATTAGTTTTCTTGTCGGAAAAGTTAAGGGATCCCGAGGTAAGAAGACTACGGTTTCTCATATCTAAAGTCATTCCACCCCATCAAAAAGTTATATTTGATCAGTTGAAGCTTATTTTTCGAGTTAGAATCACAAAAAACTGCCATATCAGCTAAAATACCTGAAGAATAAGCGGTGACCGAAAGTTGATGCATTCAAAACGCGATTGTTGTATTTTGTAGCCATATGGCCACAAATGTAAAATATACTCGATGGTTATGTGGTGGCCAAAAGTGGTACATTCAAAATGTGATTGTTCTATTTGTGGTCAGCTTATGGCGACAAGTAAATCACACTTATACCACTTCAGTAATATGTTTGTGGCGCAAATAAATAACTATTTTTAACTCGAATCTGCCGATACTGATTGTCTAAAACTCCACCTGTCGTTTGTAGCGCATTCGTATCCCAATTCAAAGCTTATGATGGCCACAACTAGTACTTCGGATGGCCAAACGTGTAGTACAAGTGTGGCCACAAACGGTGAAAATGAAGGCTACAAGATAATTTTCCGTATTCTTATTTATCATGATCAGAAAAGGTTTTAAATTGTAACAATTCGATTCTGTGTACCTTATAAGTTACATCAATCACTTTTTCAGTCCTGAATTTGCAATATGAACACTGTTCGTAAATGAATGTTCGAAAATGCTTAAAGTGGCCACAACCGGTACGTCTGCCCTATTTTTTTTTTTTTCTAGTGATTTTATCATCTCGTTTGTCAATTTAATTATCACGAAATACATAAAAGGGTACCGGGGACGAAACGCGTGCCATCTAATTGTGAGAGGAAAAAAAAAACAAGAAAACAATTTGGCTGCTCGTAAAGTCGATGGAACAACGGGTTGAGCAGGGAGAGTCTCGTTGCTTGTTGGGAATGTAATACTCGACGTGCCGGCACGCCCCTATCTTCGCTCCTATAGTACGCTGTATGACGCTGCTTTTGTTCTCGTGTAGGAATCTTTATTCTGTTATCCTACGTGCGTCTGCTCTCGCGCTCATGCAGTTCTCTCTTGCTTGAGAATTTTAAGGCAACTTTGCCTCTACCATGGACATATAAATATACAAATATATATATACATTTATATATAGGTAAGAAGTGGGCGGATATTTGTCCGCGTTTCCTGTCGAGAACCATGGCGTCTACGCTATCGTTGTATATGTACAAGTGTGTTAGTCCTGTACGGACGAAGAAGAGGGTTGTTTTCCCCTGGTTGAATTTTGCCACATACCTCGTATAACGTCGCTACGACTGTACATACACTCCGTATAAACTCCGTATACCGCGATATACGAGAGAACATGAATTCCTCCCTTCGCATCGTTCACCCACGACCGATCATTCATGCAAAAAATTTCCCCGACACCCTATTTCCCCGGTGCGCCGTGTTACGCGGTCGTAGTTTCAATGAAAAATCGGAAAATATATTTGTTTTTTATCGTCGAAATTGTGTAATTTTGAAGAAAGAATTGCACGTAGAGCAAAATCATATTGAAAAATATTTCTGAAATTTTGACAATTCCGAGAGGCATCGATTATTCTGTAAAGTCAACATTCCTAAATGTCGTTGGCGACTTTAAAAACAAAAACAAAAAAAAAACATGTTTCTATATCGTATTTTTAATTCGCGAGATATTTTATCGCAATTTCCAAAGAATCATCGATATATTTAGAGCGTAGACGGATCGGCATCGAAGCTATAGTTTTAAGAGGAAAACGCGGTAGAAAAATACGAAGCGAAGGAGGTTTTTTTTTTTTTCTTCGCAAAGACATTGGAAATTCGATTGCTCCTCGATAGTTCGGCTATCGAAAATAAAGACTTGTATTTTCGATAGATCGCATCGTAGCGAATTCCGTCGCTTTCACAAGAGCGAATGCGTGGTATATAATTCGGTTGTATCATCGAACATTGTATGTATAGACACACAGAAACACTTCTAGTCTTACATTTATACAGACACATAGAGAAAGGATATATCGTATCGTACTTACGTGGCCGTTAAATGCGTTCTAAGACGATGTCACCCGATTTACCGATTCCGGACTTTTATATCCACGATAAAATTACGATTTTTCGATCGTCCGACAGGCGCCAGAGTTGCGTCAGCGCATCGTAAGTCTTCACGGTCTCCTGTCACTATAATCGCGATCGTTTCTACCAGTTACATCGACTAACATCCCCCGCGAGTCTATAATTCTATCTGAAATCCAAAAAGATCGAAGCAATGCTTGAGAGGTGAAAAAAAAATAATTCCAATATTTTATACACAATAATAATATAATTAACAACTATAATTATAATATAATAGTAAAAATATATTATAAAATATAATATTGTTACGATATAATTATAGCATAATTTGATGATCATGTTAAGCTTTTAACAGGGTTAAAAAAATATATACTTAAAAGAAAAACCTCCCATGAATCAAGAGGAGAATCGTAATTTTTTGAGGGTGGCCACAAAAAAAAACAAAAAAATTGCCTGACTTTCCACTGAAAAAATACCCAATTTTGCCTAGCTGAAATCTGAATAGAATAGAAGCTTATCAGGTTAGTCAACTAAGGTAAACGTCCTAATAACCGGACGTGTACCAGTAGCCGGACACCCCATATTAAAATACACCTATACTACTGTATAGATATAACCATGAGGTTATATATATATATGAGGTTATATATATATATATGAGGTTATATATATATATATATATATATATATATATATATATATATATATATATATATATATATATATATATATATATGAGGTTTTGTATATATATAAACATGAGGTTTATATATAAACATGAGTTTTTGAGGGAGGGGGGGGGGGGCATGTTTTGACAGTTTTAAAAAGGAATTTTTGAGTTTGCAGGAGAATGCTTAGCAGATTCGTGATAAGTGTACATCACGGTATTCGTGTATACACGATAAAGATCACGGCAGTTGGGACTTCCCAAAAATTTATTTTTAACGTACGACTTTAAGGGTAGCGAAATTTAAAAAAAGAATGAAAAATTTCCTGACATTTTCAGGTTATCTTGGTTTTTCTTGACCACGGCAATCCCGTTTTTGTCATGGCTAGCCGAGAGAAAGAAATCCCAAGTCTAATCTTCCCTTTACTCGAAAGATTAAAAAAAAAAAAACACTTTTTCTTTCTCCCCGTGGATCCGGTATCAAATTTTGATTCGATTGTCCAGCTAATATTGTGTGTTGGTCGATGAATCCACACGTTATCGAAATCAAATATTTGTCCATCGCATATATACAGCGGGACGACAAATCGCGAGACTCTTTATTTGGTCCCGCGAGCACGCTTCGCCATCGTCGAACCGACATAAATCGCGGCGAAAGAAAATCACATGAATGATCGAGCGACTTTCGTTGTGTCGCGCGGTGAATGTGAGTGCCCCGCACACGGGGGCTGCGCGAGGGATGAGTGCTGGCTGAAAGGGTGGCTTTGATGGAACGAAACGAGGTGAGCAACGCCGAGTCGATTGATCGTTCTCCCAAGGGACGCATATATACGTGAAACTTCAGGTCAATTCGGCCATTTCATTTTTTTCAAGCTTCAAAGTGTTCACAATATTTTTCGAGAGTATAGTTACGACTGCCGACAAAATGTACAATTTTTTTTTTTTTTTTTTCAGAATATAAAATTTAACATTTGAGCCGAAAATAAATTCACTAAATTACCTTCCTCGAATTTTTTTCCCCCTCGAACATGTCAATCGAATAAAAAAAAGTTTGAGAAAATTAAATTCTTGGTTATCAATGCGTTCTTAAAAAAAAAAAAGTCGAAGTCCCTGCAATTTCATCCTTCGTTGTAAGCAAACGATACTCTTCGAACGAAAGACGCTAGATTCTTCAATTGTTGGGTGTGATACTTATGGTAATAAAACGGAATAAACGTGAAAGGGTAGGGGGTGTAGAGTTTTAATTTTCTGCAGCTACCGCGATCAGAGAGTTAATATCCTAAGCTTTTTATAACTCTGTATTTTCTTTCTCCGCCATTTTGTAATTCGTCCGAGCATAAGAAAATGTCTTCCGACTAGTCTCGTGAGCGACGTTGCTCGTCCGTTTGACAAGGGAAAGACCTCTCCTGAATTTTCTCCAACCCCTTGAACGGTATGTAGTAGTACATATGCTGCATGCGGCATAGAGGTAGAGAGAGCGAGAGAGAGAGAGGGATAGATGGAGCAAGAGCTCCTTCTCCAACGTTCTCTCGCTCCCGTGGCGATTTCAATTTAACTCAGGCCGATGTAGAGCGGTGAGAAGGTCGTTCCGACGCAATTCGGCAACTCCAAAGGAGACTAGGCAGCCAGGACTATACATATCCACCGTCCGTTGGATCGACGTTGCCGCATATCCTCATATAGCCGAGGCTCTTGTGCCGAACTCCTCGGCTGTGATGCCAGCAGCAGCCTGGAAGCTTTTGCCAAGGGTCCATGCATGTGTTTTCATGTGTTAGCATGATGCGTTCAGGAGACGAGAGCATCTCTGCTTCGAACCCATGGAGCCGTATACACACACACACACACACACATATACGAACAAAGGAAAGTACAGCTTCTAACACACAGAGTATGCACGAAACTCCATATATTATATAAAGCGTGTTTACACGACAATAACTCTTCGAGATAGGACAGTTAGCTTGGAGCACCGCTTAATCCCCCCTTGATCCATTTTGAACGTCTGCGCGCAAGAACAAGCGATCTAATCACAATTGTCGTACATATATACATGTATGTTTACCGTATATGCGCCAAATAGTTTCACCCACCGATGTCTGAAATTTTTTTTTGTCCACAGTCGAACGAACTTTTTTCCTGTTCCCAATATGGTACGCGATCGCTAAGTTTTTAGTCAACGAAATATCCGAACTTTGTGTCAAGGCTCTATACTTTCAACACCATAATCGCGTCGGTATACTTCGAATTTTCTACGAAAACGATTCACGATTCGATTGTCCAGAAACTTTGTCTCCCATAGACCTCTGTAACTCGCGTATACGCTTGTTGCTCATTCTCCCCTCTACTTATACGACCGATAATAGCCCCGTTTCGGTGCGGTTTCGGGCACTCCGATGGACTTGCCTACGGTTCTGCTCGAACTCACAACAGGTAGTGCAAAATAGATGATTTCCTTTCGAAATATGACAGGAGCATTGTGAAGAATAATGTTTTAAGAGAAATCAATGTGTCCACTAAAAGGGACGATAACCTAGGCAAAATATTTCTGTCATAATCAAATGGTGATTAATGGTGGGAGTAATCAAATGGTGGTCAGCCTTGTAAACTATTCGTAGACCTGGAATCGCGTGCTACGTAAGGTAGATTACGATTTATGAAACATACCGGAGAGGAAATAATAGAGGAATCCATTACGATTCTTAACCATAGAGTTTTGGTCATTCCATGAATGGCTTATCATACTGTGAACCGTTTATCCTGCCCCCAATATCGGAAAGTAGACTCGATTGTAGGTCCTAAGTAGTTATCTACCCACAGCCATAGTAGTGCGTTTTACTATCGATTCTCTCTCTTCCGTTTATGCGAACGTTCCTTTATTCTCTTGGGTCAATTCGCTTTCGTACACTCGTACACTCTCTCTCTTTCTCGGTCTATTTCCCTTCGTCAGCGAATATATCCATACATCTCATTGTTCACCGTTCTATATCTCCTTCGACTATGGACTCGCGAAAATTCAGGAGGGCGTAGAGTGCTTATCGAGCGTAAGGATATTTCCATGCGGGACTTGAGGACAATGGACTTGCTCTGGGCAACCTGTGTCAACCCCATAATTTAGCCAACAATCAGTTGAGTGCCTATATCCAATACTACAGCTCTCTCTCTCTCTCTCTTTCTGTGTGCCAACTACGATGAATCTTTGCGAGCACGTTCATCCAATTGCAGATAATCCAGATTCACCCTTTCTCTGGCTCTCCTCTGCTACTTCCGTATATTCCTGTACTCACCGTATATATAACTTTTCTTGCGCGAATCTCGACCACGAATCCAGAAACTTTGGCCATTCACCGGTTGGCCCTCGAGGCCTCTTGATAACAATGCCGGAGAGCTGAATTTCATTCCATCACTTTTCCAATAGATCCTTGGTGTCATATACGACAATAAGATTTGCGATTCAATGAAACTGCGAATATATCCGCCTACGTGGATTCTGTCCTTCGTATTCTATGATTATTGAAATTTAACGCGCGTCCATTAGCGAGCAATGTTCTTTGTACATTCAGATCCGTTGGGTAATGACGCCCAAGGCAGATGAAAGAACTTAATAACTTTTCGAAGCAATCGATGGATCTAAATACGGAAATATATTTTTGGGAACATATATACTCATTTCAATATGAAACGACTGGAGAAAATTTTGATTCACTTTGTTAGACTTCGCGTCCGTTAAATTTATAATATAACATAATTTTCACATTTTTATAAATAAAACAAGTTGGATTTGAGACAATAGAATCGGGTCAGACATCGAAAAAAAAAAATGATATTCATGGGCAAAATTTCTGCAAGTTGACCCGATCCCGATTCTAACGAAAGCTATGACCCTTTTTCCCTCTTCGCCTTATGAGAAACCTCTTACTATACCGACCAAGCACTTTCGAGTTTGAAGCGGAAGTTACAGCGGTATAAAAAGTCTCGTGTTATACTGTCGGCTCTTGCGTGAACATTTTTTTATTCATGAGCGCGGGACGACAAGGCTCGGCCCGAGCGAAAGCCTTTCGTAAAGTTGAGCGTTATTCACAAGATTTCAAGGAAGAAAGCATTTACGGGAGAGTCCGGCAAGTCGTGACGAGGCCGAGAGTCGTTCAAGACTGAGCTTGGAGTGCATATACAAAGACAAAGTGTCGAGTCGAACAATAGGCATGACAGTGCATCATCATGTGTATAGTGCGGTTTTTGTCATTCTCGTGTTTACGTCAATTCAACGATGTGGGGAAGTAGAAAATCGAGTTTTAAAGTTTCCTTCCCTATAAACCCGAAGAAAAATAATGGCCGATCTTTTTTTCAACGAGTTAATTATTGATTTAAAAATTTTGCTAGCATAATAGTTGACTGAAGAAATATAAAAAAGAAACAAAAGTATAAATGCTTTTCAGACTCGTAGCCACGGTTTTAAAACATTTTGGACGTAAAACAAAGAGCTCGAGGGCTCGAGAGATCTCTCTGATTTATTCTGGAAGATCTGGATCGTAAAATGTACCGTGAAAATTGATGAAACGCTTGCAAATTATCGCGCCTCATATATCTCGTGCTGAAAAGCCCGTGAATACGGGCTCAATTTTATTTCATCGCAAATTATAAATTTAGAGATCAACGCACGAATCACGCATTTCTCTTCAATCGTAAATTGCGAACCAACTGCATGAAGTGGAGAGCACAAGATGAAGAAAAGATAAAAAATCACTCGCTCGGAAGCTCAGCAGTTATACTTCATGCCGTTCGATTATGAATTACGAATGAAAAATTCAACTTCCGGTGATAATTTAAAAGGCAACAACTCGTTTACGAGTCAACTTGTCAAGCGTACATGCTTCACAACATTACAATACACCTTTACAATAGTCTACATTCGAGTTTTTTTTCACCTCAAGCATACTATGTAGTAGTGATTTCTCTCTCTCGCGCTCTCTCTCTCTCTCTTTCTTTTTATTTCTCTGTTTCCCTCTTGTATACTCCATAATATACTGAAGCAAAGTTTAACAAGCTGCAAAGTTTTTTTACGAGTTCAGGAAGGGGGATAAAGTTTTGTGCCAGAGTCTTTCAGCATATCGTTTTTTTTTCACTTGTAGTTAATTAGCAACGTCATCCGACCGAGACAAGAGAGTAGACGGTATATGTGTAACCTACGCACTCGGATGAAAAATTTTCACGAGGTGTTAATACATTGTCACAGAAAAAGATTTTTCTTATGGATACGAGTTGCTGGCACCAGGGCGATTCTACCGCGGCAGATATTGAAAAAAAAATCAATAAAACATAAAAATACCTCAATAACGATAATATTAATGAGAAGAGAAGGCAGCATCCGTACGCCAAGTAATTTATGCCATCAGGCTTGTTCGTTGTGCAGTAAACATTTTTACAATTTGAAAATTTGATCTCCGTCCCTATCACAGAAATCCATGCGGTTGAAATTTGATTTTTAATCAAATTTCGTTCTTGGAAATTTCATGCAAAATTAAGACACTTTAACGTCTCTGATTTTTCAACTCCAAGTATGCGAAATACGTAACAATAAATTACGAGATATTTGACTGTATTCAATTGAATACACACAGCGTTAGCATGTCGAAAAAATAAAGAAATTAAAAAAAAAAAAAAAAAAACTTACAGAAACGATGACCGGGAGCGTGAAATTGTCGTGATGGCGTCGATCTCGTGATCGATAACATCACCACAAATATTATTATTATTATTTTTCATCGCCATTATAAAACTCGGTGAATTATGAAAAAGGAGAGATTGGCCGAGAGTGCGAATGGAGCGTGATATGATTGTCGTTGTGACATCGATCGTGTCGATGAAGGAACGCGCGTGACCCGGCACTAATAGAGTCACACGTTCATGGCTCATTTCGCTTATTGAGCCACACGAGGAATATATGGGTCATTCCACGTGTAATCAACCTGGCCCTAAATCTTGACCCTCTAAAAATTTGTTCAAGCCTCGAGAAATGTTTGTGTCAGTTGATATGAGTATGCATGAATTTTTGCAGATTTTGTCGAAATCGCTACAAAATTTCATACTTTATAGAATTTGGAATTTTTATAAAAAAAAAGTCTGCACTCGCTCTAAACTCTCGTAAATTTTGAGCTCTCGGGTTGAAACTTGTTAACTAAATAGGCTAAAAGACATGGATGCTGTTTGGTATTGAATTTGGCGACAATCCATCGTAGGGTTCCGATTTGATGAAATTTTGAATTTTTATGGGAAATTATAATATGTTAACTCTGACGTTCGTGAATTTACCACCATCGAACCAGCACTTTTCACATAAATGAGCCAAGGGATACTAATTTTCCGTATTGAGCTTGAAAATAACTGGTAAATGGATTTATATTTTTCAAAAATCTTGAATTATGTGAAATTTTGAGTTTTTTTTTCATAGGATAATATATGTTCACTTAAACTTTTACGAATTTACCCCTACCGAGCCAGCACTTTACAAGCATAAATAAGCTAGGGCACAATAATTTTTGTTATTGAGTTTGAAAAGATTCTCTTAACAGCTTAAGATTTCTTGAATTAAAAAATTTTTTTTTGAAAGTTTATGGAAAACGATATGCTTGCTCTGACTTTCATAAATTTGCTAATATCGAGCCGGCACTTTCCACGAAAAAAAAAGTCAGGGACACTGATGTTTGTTAAAATGTTAGTTAGAGGCTACTATACATCATAAAATCCATTGGCGATGTGAGTAATAGTTACTTGTGTTCAATATGGTATTGGTTTAGCCGGAGAGTGACGAACAAATTTTCTGCAGTTTTGATGTAAACGTAAAATTACTTTGAAACAACTTAAAAAATTTTGAAGTATTGAAATCGAGTTCACAGAAAAAGCGTGCAAATTAGAGACGTGTAGTTCCTCGTTATTTTATCGCGACCAAAAAGCTTGCTGTATGAGGAAGCCAAAATTGAAAACCTTAACGAGAGAGCTGCGTTGTCGAGATACAACAATGAGAAAGCAATGTGCAAGTTTCGAATTTTTACGCGTTTGTTTTCGTCGTCAAGCTTCCATCGCGAGGAAACTCTCTTTCTCATTTGATCGTCTCATCAAAAATAGCTCGGCAAACATGTAAAAGGTATAAGAGGGAGCGATGTGCGAAATTTCATTCATTTTAATTTAGCCCAATATAAATGACATTTTCTGAAAGTCTAGAGCGAGCTTTTTGTGATAGTCAACTTTTCTGAAAACCCGAAACGCCTTTGGAATATCTCATAAAAGGTATCCTCCCTGAAAAAGCAATTATATCACTGTTTTTTTAATCCGGTCATTGATAATAATATACGCATTTTTCGATGATGCGTTTATTTTCATATAAAATTATTCGATTTTTTTTTGTCGCTTGGACATCATAAATCTGTAAGCACTCGGAGGGTTATGTTGATTATACTTGATGCGAGTGACGGAGAGGGGAGAACACGGACACACGTGTGCGAGGGATATATCGAGAGAAATCCCTCTCCCCTTCGTAACACATTCGGACGTGGAAGGGCCCGCGGGGGAGCACGGTAAATCCTTAATTGGATTTGCCTAATAGCGTGTCGCGTGTGCCCGCCTTATAGTCATATATATATGCGGTTGAATGAGGGACCATGTGCATTCATGCACATCCCCACTGCACCCCACCATCCTGATATTTTCACATATACGGATATTTTCACATATGTGTGCAGCGATTATGTGTGTATTTTCCTACCCATGTGCATTAAACCCTATACACGCTTTACACAAGCTCGTAGGTTGATCGTACAGAGTATATGTATATAGGGAGCCTCGAACGAGGTCTATATCCGAGGATATCGAAGGGGGTTATTATCGATTAGAACGAAAAAATTTACAAAATGGAAGGATGTAGTGTAACGTTGGGTAAGCCCGGAAACGTCAAAAATGCAAAACTCTTTTTTCTCAATCTGTCATAGTTTGAATTTTTTTTTTTATCACCGATTTCATTGAACTTTTCATGCTGTCATTCAAGCTGAGTAGAATCGATCCATTGACTTTCCATTCGGTTTCTCGATCATCCCTCCCAATCGTTGCCTATATGGCCTCGAGCGTTTGCCCATTGTTGAATCGCGATAGCTCTAGCGCCTGTATACCTTTTGTTGGAGCATCGGATGCAGTCTTGGAAAGTGCAACTGGTCAAATGCACATCAGGCTTTGAGAACAATGGCTACTGCTGTATATATATACACACCCATATATATATGTATACAATATCTGTATAGTATATATAACCAGTAAATGGGCTGAGAGAAGCGAGTAAGGAAGCAGGAATAAACTCTATATATTCTCTCTGTGTTATACCTATATATAGAGAAAAAAGAGAATCGACGAGAAGTATTTGATCGTGCTAATCGCAAATGGGAGCTGGAAAATCCGAGCAATATACATATGTATAACTGGAGATGAGGAAAATGGAAAATACCCGAGGTAAATGAATTCTTTGATAAAGTGTAAAAGAGAGAGAGAGAGAGAGAACGTTCGCTTACCTTCTCCCCTGTTGTGCGTTCATCTTGGGTTTCATTTTCTACCTCCACCCTTTTCTCTTTATTCACCAAACCTCTAGCTACGTTATTCTCTGTATACGGATATACGTGTATGCATATGAGAAATTCAACCCCAACTAGCACGATCCTGATAGTTTTTTTTTTCATATTTCTTTTCATCGTTAAACGATCCAGGCAGTTTTTCATATTTCTTGTCATCAATCAAGTTTGTCCACGAGGTAATGAAATTTACCGCACAGTTTTCTGATAAATTCATGCCAGCTGGATAGAATTAAAAACTTCTCATGTCAAAAGTAGAATATATTTTTTATAAAAATTTAAACATTCAATGTTTTTCAATTTTCTTTTGCCTAATGATACACAATGATTATATAAATATACTTATTATTTGTTTTAAAATTGGACACCCTGTACAACGCGAATTCTAATTCATTTCTTCGCTCTCCCTCAATGATCCCCGGTGAGGCCCTTTATAGCCTCGCTCGTTTCTCAGTCGTCGACGCGGCCCAGCGTGAATATATTTCAAGCATACAGACGCAGAAAACCGTGAGCCAGGCTTAATTCACTTACCCGCGAAAGCTCCTGAAGCTGCGGAGGGTTTGCGGAATTGTGATCGGTGGGGAAAGCGGAGAAGCCTATGACTAATTGCGTGAAATCACGCGTTATATTATCAGCGTCTCCCCGCTGCACTCAAACGTCAGCCACGTCCTTTTCATCTGCCTCTTATCACGCTTGATCTACGCCATATTTACTCATTCTGCTCTGCTGGTCTTCTATCATCGTGAAACATATACCAGTGGAACAAGCCAAATGCCCGAGAGTGCTTTAAAGCTTGAACAGGAGAGAGAGAGAGAGAGAGAGAGAGAGAGAGAGAGAGAGTTCTTTTTTAGCATGAGATTTCGAAAACTACCTTTCGTAACGTCAATTTTTTTCATGAAGATTACGATTCATTTATTTTTCAATACCTTTCTAAACGCTTCGGTTGGTTTATTCATTTTGATATCCAAATTACCTTGCTAAATTACTCTACCATTTAAATTTACAAATTGGCAAATTGGCAAATTACTTTACCATTTCCAATTTTGCAAATTTGTGAATGGACGAAAATTATGAGAAAGCAATGAGCAAGTTTGAATTTGCATAGGGTTTTTTTCTCTACGATTTTCTACACGATTCCACTGCGGTTTAAGTTGACTTGAAATTCTTTGTAAACTTCTTTGTGATTTTAGAATCGGTGAGCCTTATTCGACCTCAACAATTTTGTTTTCCCAAACTTTTCTCAGCGATTTCATTGGTCCATTTATCTTGACACAAATCTCTTTCCGATCGTCGATTTCCGATGCTAATGACACTTCCGATTTGGAACTTTTCCAATATCGATTATCGTAACGCGCATTGTAATGAATTTTCTTCGTTTCACTTCAGCATTATATGAGTCATCGTGCAAAGTGAAATAAGTAAGGAGGAAGGGTAAAATTCGACATATTAATGGACAATCATAACTGCACAATAACAGTAGAATGCAATAACAAAGAATTGAAAATATGAAGGGAGAATAAAGTTGTAGTACAGCTACGGTAACAGTACCATTACGATAAAGTAACAGCACAGTGACAGTACGGTAAGAGTAGAGTAACAGTGCATCAACAAAACAGTAAATGTACAGTAAGAGTACAGTAATTATAGCAGCAGTAGGGTAAGCGTAGAGTAACAGTGCAGTATAGTACGGTAAAACTCAAGTAAAAGTAAAGTAAGAGTACAGTAATAGTACGGTAACCGTTACCGTACCAATACAGTAATGTTACGGTAACAGTTAAACGGTGAGAACAGTAACGGTACAGGAACAATAATGGTAGAGTAACAGTTACCGCAGCTTAAACATCGCTCGTCTCATCTCCTGTCACTCTTCGATAAAGTTCTCACTCTCAAAATGAACGGTATTCAAAGAAATACTTCGGGCCTTATAATATATATACCGTAAAGACATTCCAGTGCGAAATTTTCACTGGAACGTTGAGTTGGCGGGATATTTTGGCGAAAATATTCCGACGTGAAACTTCTAGTTGTTACGGAATTTACCGACGTGTATTTCTATCTACAATGCATGTGAAACAATATCGCGTGTGCGTATTATTCCAGCGCTTTCGTACACAAATGCATCAGTGACAATGGCCGAGTGTCGTCGCATCGACCTTCGAATTAACATGTTACCCGATAGTATACTCATTCGGAATGAATCCATTGCATCGGGGAACATCAACAGAGCCGCTTTGGCGCATCGGGAAATGTGCAGGTATTGTGTACGCATATCGCACTTATAATGCCTGTGAAAATTAATATGTACGCTGCATGACGATGTTCATTCATGTATATAGCGAGAGGACTCGATCGCTCTTCTCCACACGCGCTTTCAAAGACGTAAATGTACTCGCGGTGGCGATGCTAGACATCTGCTAACTCAACTGTCGAAAATCCATTTAATAGACAAGCGTGGTATAACAATTGAATATTATTGTATACTCGGTTCACAAGCTTGAAATTTATAATTCAATTGTCAACTACACGAGCATATTATTAATTTTGAATTATTGATTTTGTGCTTCGATACGATTTTTTTTTGTTTCGGCCAATATATATTCATCCTTTAAACTGAAATTTAAGTATCGCATAGATTATCATGCCATGAAACAAACGCGATGATAATTTAAATGAATCAAAGATTCATATTTTTTTTGTTTGTATTTTATGTCTATAATTTTTTCATTACTTTACGATTTTCGAAGTAATTGCCATACAATCAACTTGATTAAAAGTCACTGATGGCTCGATGCGATTACTGTCAAATAAATAAACTACCGGTAAATGTGTCAAAAACAAAAATAATCCTCTTTTAAAAGGGTGACCATGGCCATAAAAGAAAACATGCACCCTTCCTTTTTGGCGACCAAAAAATAGATTAAATGAATGAATATGTATATACCTAGGGGTAAATGTAAGTCGAACAATTTCATACAGAAAAGCTGCAGAAATGATATTAAAAAAAAAAAACGAAGGCCACTACGACTTTAACAGTCTCCTTCATCCAAAGAACTAAAACATATTCCTCGAATATGGCTGTAAAGTTATACGGATCTTTGGTGAACTCGATTTTAATGTATGCTGCTCCTGTTTATCCTGTTAAATATTTAGATGATATAGAGAAAATACACTTATTGTACTATAACAGACACCTGAGTTTACCGCAGTGTACCGCTAGCTATGCGGTAAGGTTAGAAGTATGTGAAACTCACATAGCAGTAAAAGTTTTTAAGGCGATTTTAAATTGGATAGTAAAAATGTTGGAGATGCCAGAGTCTAGATATCCCAGAATTTGCTTCTTAAGACTCTCTTTTGAAAAATGCAAATTATAATACTAAATATAACTGGTCTGCAGCAGTGCTAGAACTATTTTTTTTTAAATATATTGGAAAAGAGGAGGTATTTTTGAGGAATGACATAAACGAGTTAAAAATGGAGAAGCACAAATTGCGTAAAGAACTTGAGAAATATTGGCGATCCAAGGATGAGGCTAATTTACAAAATTCTTCATCACTAGTTATTTAGTCTGAAATTGATCTGATAGGTACATGCACGAGGTTACTTATTACTAAAATTACCTTTCAATAACGTATGAGGAATAGTGCAAATAAGACTATTCAATAACTAACGCATCCAGAATCATAATCGACTATAATTACTATAATCTAAAAATAGGAAGGTACTGCCAAAGATGTAGTAAATGTGATGATTTTATTGCATAAGCTAATAGAATGCAAATACAAAAAAGATAATCGAATTGATTGTAACCTTCCATTAAACGAAAAAATGAATCAAATTTGATTTTACATCCTCGAGAATACAACGTAAAAGGGTGTCAAAGCATTTTTAAAATATATAAGGATAACTAAAGCTGGTGAACCATAATTCTGTTTATCCGACTTAATTATAAGAAATGTAATTCCATTATTGTAGCACACCGAAATGAGTGATGCAATAAAGATACTACTACTATTAATCAACTTGATTTATCATTGCGACATTTTGATCAAAATAATTCAAGCAACCTTGTTCTTTTCTTCAATTCTGATTCACTCATATTTCTTTTGGCACGTTAAAAAAGAAATTGAGCAAGTTGTTAAAAAAGAAAACACCGAAAATATGAAAAATTTTCATTATGGCAATTTTTCTTGGAGCATTCCAATCATCGAATTGAAACTGGAAGATGTTCGTACATGAATTTTTTTTTCGGGTTGTAGATCAGTTCGGACCAGCGAATCGCAGAAACAAAATAGAAAAAAAAAATTCATTCATGTCGCCCAGCACGAATAAAAGCCTGATCCGCGGCATGTCATTTGCTTCAGCAGTTGATTACCCGCGGCATATTCCATATTCTACGATCCAATTAAACGCTGTGCCCGTATTTATATATCCCCTATACGTAACGCGAGGGATGAATTGCTATCCTCAGAATTCATGTTGGCCCGATGAAGGCTTCGCAAGTCGACACCGAAGCTTTGAACTCTACCGAGAGCCGGAGCACTAACCCCTCCAAAAGCAATGAAGCTCCTTCCTCGGTGAAGCCATAGAAATACTGAGCTGATAGTCTTCCTCACCTTCTTCGTCTGTTATTATAATCTTCGCTTTTGCCATGTGCTCTGACAGCGACATACGAGACTGTGCCGACAGTTTCCGTCGTCCACTTCATCATCATTATTGTCATTATCATAAATATATATCCTTGACGTGAATATATATCCTTGAAATGAATATATCGTCGTAAATCCCTTATCGATAGCTCCTCAAAAGCACAAATTTTATTTTATTCATGTAGATTTGATTGAATATTTTTATTCTTCGATAGCACGGTAAACCGTCCAATGAGTGAACACTCGAGGAATGCGGTGACTTGATATTTTTATAATTTAGCGATTTAAAAGTAAATCTTACGCAATTAATTAATTTTCTGATTGAATGAATACGAACCAAAAAAAATCCACAAGTCATGGTTGTTTTCTATTGTTCTCAGTTAGATTTTGATGTCCATGAACGTTTTTAGTTTTCACCATAGAAGAACGTTCGAGTATATAAACTCTGCGCATTTCTTTGCCGAAATCTCGAAATTCCAGATCTCTAGCTCTAACTCTCTGGAAATCGATAAGAGCTTCGGAGCTCTGTTGAAAGCTTTTTTTACAATCTTTAATCCTTTCCACACTACACATCGACCTTCACTCACAAGACTTCCTTAAGCCATATATATATATATATATCGTCCCTCTGATACCGGAAATAGGGGGCTTAAGTGCCACGACGTAATTTATAAAATCGGTTTTGAAGCCCAATTTGAAAAGCTCCCGCAATCTCGAGTAGAATCGGTCAAAATGATGTGCTCAGCGTAATGTTCATACTCAGAGCTTCTTCACGAAGTTTATAACTTTTTTCGATAGAATTTCGAGCTATAGCTTCAAAAAAGTTCACGAATAAAAATTTAAAAACAAACAAAATAGATAAGAGAATCAATAATTCTATTTTTTCACCAATTTAGGTTTATATTGTATCGAATAAGGGTTCCAAATTATCAAAGCATACTGTGAAATAATGTATTCGATTGACAAAAATATTTGAATAAGACATATTTAATTCAAGTAAGGTCTATTGGAGCATTTTACGACACCCCTAATTAAGATCAAAGATCACGAACAGAGGGTTTGTAACCAGATATATTGAACCTAAATAAATGCATTAATCATCGAGACTGTCAGCAAAATTAAGACTTTTGTTCTTTTGCTGGAAATTTCGTAATTTCTCTGTTTCTGTTTACCTTCCCCCCCCCCCCCCCCCCTCTCGCTCTCTCTCTCTCTCTCTCTCTCTCTCTCTCTCTCTTAGTGTGTGTGTGTGTGTCAAAGAGAATTTCATTGGGTTTGTGTGTGTGTGTGTGTGTCATCGATAGAGACGCCCGCGATGGCGTCTTTCGATGATCATTGACGACGAGGGCGATGCAAGGTCTGGCGCAAGAAGCTACCAGCGAAAGCAATATCTCTCACTCCTCGTCTCTCTCTCCTAAAACCAGGGAATGCCGTGGATCGATGGTTCGGGATGGCGTTGGGCTTCGCAAGGCTTGGGTGTGCACGAGCCAGTCGAGGGTTTTCGAGCGCATTGCTGTATATTGTTTTCGCGCAAAGAGATTCTCATTGTTTTGCCTAGGCTGCTGGATATTCTTCTGAGATTGGCATAAGCCCGTTGATGCTCCTATAGACACTGCGTATATATCGGGGTTTTATGAAATTAAAAAACGAAGACCGGTATTCGATCCACGAGCGATACACGAGTGGTCCAACGAGGTGCATGGGTACGTATAAAAGAAAAAGATTTCTGGTCATTAATTTTAGGGAACCAAACTTTGGTTATCTCTTTGTGAGACCTAGAAGAGGCCAATTAATTTTTTTCTCAACTCTTTTTTAATGTTGAATATGAATCTTTTTCAATATGTTGAAATAATTTTTGACAATTTTTTCCTCCGACTATCAAAAACCTTGCAAGCAACAATAATTTATTCTCAAATTGCCCATAATTTGTCCATGCCCTCATATCATTTTTCCCGCCTTAAGACATACGAATGAATTAATTGGCAATCAGATGCGAAAATCAAGTGCCATCGAATGCAACAAATAAAACAAATTATTCATCGTTAAATTATTTAGCCACTTTACGCGGATAATTTTCAATCACCACAGGTGAGTGAGCTCGCGATTGTACACGCAGAAATATCTGTTTGCAAGCCCCGATGCGATAACGATCTGGCACACAACAAGACATTTGTTTCTGGAGGTTTCACGATTGCGACAGTTCTGAAAGACTCATTCACTCGCGGCCATATCCTGGTGGGATTCCATCACAGTCCAGTTTTCGTTCGAGAGGGCAAATATGGGTCAGATCCCCGGAGATAAAGGGAGGCTGATTTAGGGGGATGCGCGAGGAGAGAGAGGGGCGGGGGAGGGGGGGGATTCAGCGAGAGAATGAATTGGTTGGGTTGGGTGCGCGCTCAGCGGGAAACCCTATGAACAGGCTAAATCTGCTGCTAGGCTAGAGTTCCGCCGCAGCACAGAGACTGGCTCTGAATTATTGAATGACTATACAGCTATCGTGATATCACCGCCGCCCGACCACCTCTAACGATGCTACCAACACCACCAACATCACCACCGAAATTACTATACCAGCATGTACGGCAGCCTGATGATAGTACAGCAGTATATCCGTGAATCAAGCCCCCTCGTACCGTCCTATATATGCATGGGCTTGCACCAGTGAGTCCCAGAAGACTGTATCGGGTACGTTGCTGAAACTGGGTAAACGATTAAATCCATACGACAACCATTATATATATTCAATGGTTCTGGAACGCAGAATTTGGATGGTGGTATACGTCAAGCGGCTAAGTATGCGCCTGGTGAGGTTAAGTTGCGAAATCACATGTTAAATATACACACAGTATATCCGCTTATTACCAGCCCAAAATAATGAATGGAAAAAAAAAAATTCGAAACTCCGGTACGAAAAGATAAGGTATGTCTGTAGATTTTCCCTAGTCAGAAATCGATAAGTATGTTTTTTTTTTCCCCAAAAATCTTTTTCCTGGCTTCCAATTGATGCATAACTGTATGCTATACATCAGTAAACAGAATCAACGTATTGGTGCCGAAAATGGTGAAAAGAAAAAAAAGTATCAAAAAATTTTGGATCGAAAAGTGAAGGGTCCAATAGGCTAGCCACAGTCAGGAATTGATTTTTTTTTCCGATAATTCTTTGCCCAGGTTTCTATTTCGTATACATGTGCACTATAAATTTGATCATTATTACTGGGACTCGACAAGTTGGTCCAAAATAACGAAAAGAAAATGCAAATTTAAAATTTTCGAATTAACGGGCAAGGATCTACAGACTTCAAAAATTAAGCTAGCTACAGTCAGAAACTTAAAAAAAGTTTTTTTTTTTCTTTAAAAAAATTGTTTACCTCGACTTTTACTTATTATACATGTAAATATATAATAAATGTAGAAAAGAAAATAAAAATCGAAAAATTTGGAGCTAAAGAGCAAGGAAAGCCCATTTATCCATCAAGAAACAAGGCATATTCATTGCGCAAGTGGTTAAACAGAACAGGATAATTGGATCTATGAAGTTGCCCAACAGGTAGTGCAAGCGATAGTCGTTGTTGGAACCCTTACGATTCTTGATAGACCCGGCACAACAAACGAGTGAGACAAGACTCCCGCACCCTACGGCATGACACGGGTGATATGAGCCGAGAACTGTGTATTTTGTCGTTGCTGTAACGGTTCTTCCTCCCTCAAAGAACAGACTGGCTCAATTTCCATGTCTTCAGTAGAGAAACTCTGGGATGCCTTGCGGAACACACATAAAAGCAATATTCGTGAGTGGATGTTTCTTCATTGTTGAACGCAATATTGCGTTTCGAGCCACTGGCTAGACAGTAGTTAGATATAGAATTGCTATACCACTTGCTGATTTAGCGCAGCCACTGTCCTGACACAGTCAAACATTGACAAATAAACCTCACTGAATGGAAGGAATTTGCCCAAGAAGTCAGTTGCTCACACCGAGCGAACTATATATATATATATATGTATATCTATTCCTAGAAATAATATTGCAGACGTGTAATTAGTGGAGACTTCGCCTCTTGGCGAGTTGGGTATTAATGTTTCTTTAGTCCGGATACACCGACGATAAAGCAAGTGCCGCAGCTAGGAATCCCGACGACACGTCAAACTGGGACTTCTCGCCTAACGGCGTCACAGCCTTTATCGATCATTTAGGCAGATTCCTCCGGCCCCATCGTGTTACGTATCACATTAGCACTTAAACACACTACCGGACTCTCTGACATTCTGTGACTTCGTGGTGCTTGGTGAAACTCGACTAAAATTGACTGCGGACGAACCGTACCAAGTTTTGAATGATTGATTTTTTTTTGTTCCTAAGTTCTTCAGGCAAGTAGAGATTATATTTCGTCTCGTTTGATTCTATTACAATGAAATTTATGGATCAACGGTTGTCAATCAGCAGCTAACTTATGAAATTGATCATTCTTTGACGAAGAGTCAGGTATGCGGGTGCATAGACTGCTATATTATATTCGGGCTAAAGTGATCAACCAATTAGTGATAAAATTGTCATTTTTGTCCATATGTCACTCTTCATTTCTTAATGCGGTATTTTCTTACACCTGTGCCCTCAATATGTCTGGAAGATTTGTTCCTCCGAGTCTGTTGATGATAAAAAATTCAAGAATTTACAAACCCTGGATAAAAGGTCTGCTGGAAATAGTGAAAACTTGTCTTCCAACCAGAGGCCGTAATCAAGGGAGACAGAACAATCGACAAGGCAGAGACACTTTGACCCCACTCACGAGGACGTCCACCTTTAACCTCTGGCTATACAGATACTATATCTGATGTTTCTATGTCACACAAAGGTTCTGGCCTCGTTACGTCCGCTTTTCACTGAAGGAAAGTATAGTGAGACGAAAAAAGTCAAAGACTCGTATTCATTCGTTATAATCTTGCGGAAGTTGGTAAATCCGAACTTAACGTTAAAATTGTTTGTCAGCCGTTAATGCAAGACAATGATATGTTCTCAGATATGTTGTGAGCCAAGAGGGGGCGAAGAAAAAACATGGCATGTCGTATAACAGTCATGTTGCAGCGCGTCCATAACTTTGTTTTTTCCTCATTCACGCGACTCATCTCTCCTGTTTCCTCTCTCCTCGTGATTTCTCGTACATCAGCTATGGAGTGCCTGCAAACCGAACGAGCTTTTTTTCTCTCACTCAGTCCTCCCGATGTGCCCGTGTTCGCGCCGCACCCGTTGTTGTTTTAACCGGGATAGCTCTGGCACAACGGAATGCTTCCAGGTTTTTGTGCTGTTCATCCGGGAAAGCGGAGGGACAGCACTGATGGCGCCACTAGCGTGACAGAAACACGGGGCTCATAGGACACCGAGCAGTGCTCTCTCTCTCTCTCTCTCTCTCTCTCTCTCTCCTTTTATCTCGTTTTCCGGTCACGGGAGGCAAAGAGCTCGATTTTAAATGGTGAGGGAGGGAAACGAGAGATGACAGTGTTGCATCGTGTCACTACAAAAGTTGGAATAAAAAGTGGGCAGAATCAAACTATCGTTGAACTGAAAGGAAGGGGGCTGGGATGAACAATGGCTAAACGGACCCCTGGTATGATTTTTGGGAGATGATAAAAATTTTAAAATTAGAAGTGACGATTACTAGTTAGGGATCATATTCGAAACCATCACCCGGCTAGCTTGAAACGGGTTAGAGGCTTTGGGTGTGATAACGAAAGCCCGGCTTATTGGCTTTAGGGTTAAACAATGCTCAGGGTAAAACATTGTATTGGGGAATGAAGAGGAAGTTTAGAAGTGGAACAGCATCCTCAAGAAAATTAAGGCCCACGCAAGAATAAGAGAACCCAATTAAATGAGTTCTAGCTCTTCTGTCATTAGTTTTGTTTTCTGTTACATTATTACGGGACCCAAGTAGATTTTACCCAAGAAGCATTAATCACCCTGCGGTTGTGCACGGAGTAAAAATGCACGGTATCTTATTATCGACAGATCTCTGGTACGATTGTACATGATTTTATATCACAGACCAAGTCCCTTGAAACTATTACTGCTGATTTGATTATCGGTCGCTCGGCTCTAAGCTGCCCTGTTGTACGTGTCAATGAGAACGAAGGCGGACATGTTGCGACAATCACATGAAAAACTCTTCGATAACGAGGATCTTGACCGCTGAGAGACGCGCCATGGCGAATCTCTGGTACAATTTAACAACGAGCGAGCGGAACGCACGAGCCGTACAAATTTAATTATAAACTTTTAGGCCTCAAGGTGTTATGCGTACAAAAATGGACATAGAAATAAGAACTACTAAGACTGTCATCGAGGTTTGGTTTGGTAAGTCGTCGTCAAAAGTGCTCGCTAAAGTTAACTTTGCGTAAACGATACATGAATATTGCTATTTTCGTCTTCTATGGTAAACTGGTTTTTTACAACACGCCATTTTTGATATATAACACTTTTTGGGAAGGGATCGTAGGGCTCTCGATGGAAGATCCTGCAAGCAACTGAGGGGAAATTTTCAGATGCACTTAATATTCAGAGCTTTACAAAATCGTACTAAACATTGTAAATTGACATATTCGAAAAAATCGATTGAGCACACTAATTTAAGTAGACATCTCTTACAGGAAGTTTCCCTAACAATGTTGATGTTTAGGTGTTTTTAACTCAACGTAATGAGTTTTTGGTCTCATTGTAATAAATATCGACACGATTCAGTGATTGAATGATGGTTTGAGTTGTAGGGGGTTTGTTTTGTAGCGTGTAGTAGTCGCAAGATGAAGTATGATGCGCTTTTTTTTTTAGTAATTACTGCTTTATAATTCCACTGCAATCAGATTTTTTTTCAGATTTCACAAGCAACGTCGGCCAGGGTTCAAGCTTTCTATTTCTCCTTACGGTGTATCCTTTCATTCTCGGTATGGTGATATCAGCTGAATCCCGTAGAGTCATTATTTCATTGTTTATCTCTGTTGTCAATCCATCAATTGAATTGGTAAGAGGACTGAAGAGAGATAAGGCTTTGTAGATGAGACTAAATAGCAAAAACAGTTAAATTTAGCCAGGTGAAAGCCCAGAGAATGATGAGGACAATTGTACGCAAACGAGGAGTATTGGCTGGACACCAGTTTGGGATGGGGAATCGAGATTCTGGGATTTGATGAAATAGCAAGTTCAGCCATAACCGTAGTGACTGCGTGCTATCCTGTCTCATCTCCGTATACGTTCTGTTATTACGTCCCAGCTCGGTTACTCCCATTAATTTGGCCCATTCAACGTCGGATTCCCCAGACTCTTGCGCTCATGAGAACATACACATCTCGTGAATTCATTCGCCATGCGTCTCCCTACGGTGATGTTCCACCTGATTGTGATTCCGGAGTATGCGAATGGTGGGTGATTTGAGATATTTGAGATTACACGCAGAACATTGTGAGGGAATTTTTTGACGACCATCATACGAGTAATGTTTATCGATATTCTAAGAATAAAGTAGTAAAATTCGACACTTGGAATGTGATTAGTCGGCTGTGCCCATTGTTTGCAGACTTTCTGTGTTGTTCAGACCCGACCCGAGAAAATTCAACCTAAATCGAATGATATCCGTTTGCTCACATGCTATATCCACTCTTGGCTCGCTCTTTCGTTACCGGTATCCAATCAACCCGACCCCGCAATATCCGCTCTACACGCTAAACAATATTTTGACACTGTCGTTTACTTTGCCGAGGATGCAAGTGAGAAAGAACACATCTACCAAGCTCTATGTATTTTATTTTTTTTACCGAAAATTAATCGGGTTTGGATCTATCCGGGAATGGAGCATCGCGACAACAGCACGTACACGCCGTTTCGCTCACCCCTTTCTCGGTTTAATGGAATTTTACAAAGGAACTTGTCAGCAGAGAATGCGCGCGGCTCTCGTTCTCCCCGGTTCACGATTCTTCGCTATTCGAGTCTTCGACTTTCGACCCATTTTCACCCAGCAAACAACGATTTTTGTTTGTGCTCCGTTTCATTGTCCTCAAGATTGTTTTTCGTCGATGGGAAAAATTCAACTGATGTTTTCGTTTATATTTTCATTTCAGCGCAACGGAGGGTCGGGTCCTCGATTTCTGGACGACGTATATAAAGTTCTCAGCATTCACGATAGTAATATGAGCGCTTGGCCTGTTTGTTCCTGGCCACGAGGGATAAGAGACTTGACTCGTTTCAGGCGTTTCAAGTCCAACCGAGGACGAGGGCTTTTTTGTTATAAACTTTTTGCCCCAAAAGTCGTGGCTTGTACGGTCTGAATTCCAAGTTTCTATGTTTTAATCATTGCGTGTTGTTGATTATATACTCGTTAAATTTGTTTGAAATAAAACTTATTTGGAAGAACGAAACTCAATTTTAACGGTGTATCCTGAGATATGTCATCAAGAGATCAGCAGTGAATGTCATGGTTCTCTTCACTGAGTACGAATGGCCTGTTTGCGAGGACTTTTTCTCCTCGTTCAGGCCTGTATGGAAAATTGAAAAGTTTATGATCCAGACAGTGTGTGTGTGTGGGTGTGTGTGTGGAATTGATGCTGTGTTTTGTGAGAGTCGAGAAGCGTTGGCACAACAACGGCACGAACAGTCGTTCATCTCTCTTCGTGGCACAGCCATGAATACGAGCAGGCAATGTGTCTACACTTTCTTTCTCTCTCTCTCTCTCTCTCTCTCTCTTTTATGTATGTATATATATATAATCGTATGTTTGATGGTGTATGAACCATGCGGCGTGCTTGCCACGTTGTTTCCGTATTCACTGGTCGCTTTAAATAATTAATTGGCTGTTGTTCCGGTACGGTTCGTGAACACACGTTACACGGATATATGAATACCTGGTCATTCGTTAATTTCATGGTTCATTTCGTTCTCTCATTCTCTTTTACATTTTTCGCGCATCGGATAGCTCCTGCACAACGATCAGTGGCTTCAACGCTGCTTGTTACTCTTCACATTTGTCAACCAATATGCATCGACGAAAACGTTAAATCATGTTCCTGTCGGTGCGTGCGCGTATATGCACACACACGTAGCTACAAATCACCCATTCTGACCTCTATAGCGATGCAACATCATATATTTCATTACGCTCAACATTTACACAATTTTTTCTGTATGATAAGACGCGAGACTGGAGCAAATTTTTCGTGCCATCATTTTATTGATTTGGGAGAAAAAAAAAATCATCATTTTCATGTATAGCAAGATTGAGTGTGTTCTGTTATCTTTTGGTTCAGCTGATAATGGTAAAAAAAAATCCTAATTATGCTTATGCCGAATTTTTAAAACAATTCCCGACTGAGAAACGTGTGACTCTAAAAACGTTGAAATAATTACAGGGGCAGAGATAGAATGAAAAATACAACTGGAATTTCGAAGATCCATTGATGAGTCTGTTTTGTAAATCGTTGAAATGGTGAAATAAAATTTCAAACTGAAGTTTCGTCTGTCCGAAGTGAGTCTCAACTAAAGCGATTACCAACACGTTCTTAATTAAACAGAGTTTATTAAATTTAAATTTAATGTATTTGTCCAATCATTGTATTACTAATACTCGTACTATTCGAATAAATGTTATAGATAGCATATAAATATATATTTTTAGTCTGGCTCTCAAATTAAAATTTTGTGCCAATAAGTGCCAAATTTTGAGCCAATAAGTGAAGGGAATTGTACATAAGACTGCTATATAGACTTCGAAGTTCAATCAGTGTGCAAAAATAATATCGAAAGGTATAATAAGTCGTATGGTTGCTACAATCATTTCTTCCTTTGTAATGACAATTTAAGATTTTCTCGTCGATACTGATAGAGAATTTCGGGTCATTTACCAATTTTGCCAAATCCAGTGTCTCGCAGTATCGCAATCGCAAGGCGTGAATGCCGCACATTAATGTAACCTGGTTAAATCGTCCACGCCACTAGGGTCATGCCGCTATAAATGTATAATATACACACGTTGAAATGTGAGCTCGGTGTGCAGCCAGAGAGCGCCACTGATATACTCAATGGTCCTTAAATTTCCGATTGCCAACGTTGGGCGTCTCATTCCCGTGAGCAACGATCGACGAGCTCAGCAGGATTCACTTCGCCGTTGCACGAAAACTCCACGATCATCCGGTTGAAAATTATTGTCCAATATCTCGGGACGTACTACATTGAATTCGCACCGGCAGCGTGTGACAATGGTGAAAGAGCGAGGAGCAAAAAAAAAAAGAAAGAACTCGTAAATTTTCGTCGTTGGAATTGCGCGATATAACCTCGAAAAAAGATGGAACTTCTTGAGAGAAACGACCATCAAGGAAACTTGTACAAACGACATTGGACTCGTTTTACATGAACAATCATTTTAATTTTCATCGCTTTGCGGTAAGAATTTTAATCAGAAAACGACTAAATGTCTTGAAAAAAAAATTAAACACAAAAATTCACTAATTTATTACGTATTTATTTGAACAAATGTTTTTGTTCCTCTTCAAATAAATTGTATTTAAATATATATCTCGTTGGCACGCGATTTCCACGAATAATATTTGTTTCCGGTGGATTTCACGAGATATCTTGCCAGAGACAGAGGTTACATGTATCTCGGTGCGTCCATTACAGTTATCGTAAACTCTGATGCTCGTTCTTACTGCGAGAACAACTCGAGGTCTCCGCCTATAATATGGGTCGGATACAACACTTTTCACATCCGCGCATGCTAGCTAGTTTTCACGTCCTCTGGTATCTTGGATTTCACCCAGGACTTTAAGCGAGGCTCTCGTTGCTCAGAGTATAAGTTTACATTAGGAATTTATTATCCCGTGGTTCTGAGGGGGGGTACAAGGATGCGGTTTTAGGTAAGAGAATAGAGATGTCCAAACGGCAAAGCACCGAACTGGCTCAAGCGAGAATATTGCTGACGCGTTCTAGGTGTAGAACGAGCACCTGGAATGTGCAGTCAGGTAAGACCGGAGGTTTAACTTTCAATTAACTACCCAAGGCATCCCCGAGGCAACGTTTCTTTATTGTACCTATATACACCCTTGTGCAAAAGTCCACCGTAACCCCTGTACAACCAACGTGGCGATGCAGAGCACCTTCGAGCTAGTGACAGGCGCGCCATACTACGTCCCTAAGCCTCTGGCGCTATATGAAACTAGTTCTCTCTTACGACGGTATGCTCGGTGTATCATGATTCTCAGTGAAATGGCCTAACGAGCAATCTCGTATCTTGTCAAAGGTAGCTGGCATACGTATGTGTTCTATTCGTTATTACGAAGCATTAATGTCATCCCTTTGAAGTACCGTCATCTTGCTAGGGGGGGAAGAAAAAAAAAAGAATCTACAAATTTCGAGACAAAAGCGATTGAGGGTAGAGTCGCCTTATATTTTTCGGTCATTTTCAGGTGTATTATCAGGAATTTTTGTGAAGAAAAATTTGTGTGTCTATTGCAATGAAACTGCGTGAATATTTTTATGGATATAATATCATTACATAATGCAGGAATTTTTTAAACATTGAATTGAATCCTTAAGGTGGTGCGAGCTGCGCTGTAGGACTGCTGCTTTGCAGTTTAGGACCGCGATATCTCAGCAACCAATGAACAGATTTTACTTAAAATTTCGTGTGCGTACTAAGAGCACATCTCGCTATCGTCCGGACTACGGATAACGTTCAAATTTAAAAATTACGATTTGTAAAGAAATAATAAGTTAAAAAAAAAAAAAATAAATTCGAATGTTTTCGAAATTGTGCCACCATTTTGTAAAAGAAAAAGAAAAGAAAAACGATCGAAGTTCAAACGATAGAGACAAGTCTTCTGATTACAAACATGTCTGGATTTTTTTTTTTTTCAGATCATTGGAACAGTCGCAATCGTGGTCCGTCGTAAAGCAGCAGTCCTACAGCGCAGCTCGCACCACCTTAAGGATTCAATATTGCGTGACAAAACAACTCCGGCATTATGTAATGATATCAATAAAAATATTCACGCAGTTTCATTGCGACAGACACACAAATTTTGTTTACAAAAATTCCTGATATAGTACACCTGAAAATGACCGAAAAATAGGCGGCTCTGCCCTTAATAGAACTTTGTTTAATCTTTTTTTTTTTTATCTTCAGAGATCGAAATCTGTACTTGCAATAGTAATACCGGCGTTCCAATTTTTTTTTTTAATACGAAAATATTTCTGTGTTATCACTAAATTGAATAAACGCATCTGTCAATATATGGGATTGGAGGAAAAATGAAATAACGAGCATTGAATCATTTATAATTCGCAAGTTATAGCATTTTTCATTCATAAAAACGTGTTAAAAAATTAATATTGGTATTCGATCGTTCATTAATTAAAGGAAATGGAAGAATAGACAAAGATCCATCGCGAGTCGCGAGAAGGCAAATTCAAAATGCTGACTCTTCCGAATATTCGTGAATAAAAAATGACGAGCATTCTTGCTTCTCGTTCACGTTTTTCCATGCAAATATTACCCGCTCGTCTAATTAATAAGAGAGACGACGGGTTTCTCGCACCGCAAAAACTTTTTGCCCGAACAATCGTGAATGATGAGTGGCTCCTGCACTCGAAGACGTATCTTCGCGGGATAACTAATCTCATTCGTCCTACCCATAATTGGGAATATTTTCTCTCGTTATACCGACAAAGTCATCCCGTTTTCGAGTGCCTACGAGAGATTCACGATAGCATTGAAGAATTTCTCGTGAATAGGGGTTGACAAGAATTTTTCCTTCGATGAGAAGAGGCGCGTGCTGTATTTAATAATTTCATCGACCAGACATGAATGTAAAAAAAAAAATTTTTAAGGATGCAAAAAAAAAAATTGAAACATCTATGTTATTTATTTCGAGCCTAATCTTGAATTCAAGTGTCACCGAGGATGATAACATCAATTGATAATGATTCGAGTGAAAAATATTGGATAAAAATTCAAAAGTAAATTAAAAAATATATCCACTTTTAAGAAAATCGTTATTTTGATTGTACATTTTTTAAAATAATTTCTCTTTGGTCGCTCGTCCAACTGTCCCATTTGTCTATTTACATTGCACATTCATCTGTTTATACAACATTTTATGCCCTATCACGAGGAATCTCAATTCAGGACACAAACTTCCATCTCTTCAATGTTTTCTTCTCTTTCATTTAATCGTATTTTACGGTGCCCGGAGATTGTCAAACTAGCAATTATAATGCTTTTAAGGAATTTACCGGTTCATTCGTGTGTGTGTATGCGTGTGTGTGTGTGTATAAATCGACTGAATACCGGTGAGCATGAAAGGATTGACGTCGGGCTACAATGATGCTATGCATAAAATATAGCTTAAACGTGACATGAATTATTCTCGCGCTTTAAAACGCCAGTTTGAATATCTAATTGAACAAAAGCTATATAGATGAAGCATTAAGTGAGAGCGAGCGAGAAAAAGAGAGGCCGTTCCGTTTTATCGCTCCGCGTTTTTCCGTTATTTGCTCTCAAGGCATGAAAGCTCGATAATTTTGAATTTCGCAAGAACTCGCCTTTCTTTTGTCGGCTACGGGGCCACGTTTCGCAAAGGAATCACGAGGGAATAAGAAAACTGACGGATAAAAAAAAAGAATAAAGAAAACAAACACACGATGCCATGGTATAAGTACTATTATCGATCAGCCCTTGCTCATGTTATTCACTGATTTTCCATCGCTCTTCTCTCTCATTCATTCGTTCAAACCTTTCAACCCTCAGCCATAATGGCACGTCAATTTTTCACCGATTATTAATGACTCCTCGATGCCGAGAGCTGTGATTGACGTTCAACCGTTCCGACACAACGGATGCAACGCTACGCTATTCCTCGTCGTAAAAAAAAAATCTTTCATGGCTCATTATACAATAAATGTGTACAAAAGAGTTCTCGAATTCCCGATATTGCCTCGCTCATTCTTGTTTACAGATCCGCTGGGATTTTACACCCCATAATTTTGGCCTCGCAGTGAAGAGAATGCGACGGCACGAAATTCGATGCATGATATAACTCACGTAATTATCCGAGATCACGAGAGTCTTCATGAACAAGTGAAAGAGAAAAAGAGAGAGAGAGAGAGAGAGAGAGAGAGAGAGAGAGAGAGAGAGAGAGAGAAGGGAATAAAAATGAGACCACAGCTTCGTAAAGTAAAAAAGGCAAGAACATTAATATTCGTCGGGGATGAAAGAACGAACGAAATATTCCGTCCCGAACAGAAGCAGGAGGTTTTTCCTGTTCAATTAACGCTCTCGACTTTTCTCCAATTTTGCTGCCGCGAACACGCCACGATTGTTATTAATGTAGGAAACGTCTGTGAGATGATGTCGAGAAAAAACGTGTAAATCGACGAGAAATGTGGGAACTTGAATTATTTGTTTTCCCGAGCACAGAGTTTTTATGTGACGGAAGTATATAGTTTGAAAAAAAATCAGCATCTCCTTTGACTTTGACCGAGAAGATGTGTTTTTTTTTTCTTTCTGGAAATTCATGACCAAAAGCTCTCGCAAGTATGTCATTGCAGGAAAGTTAGTACGAGACAAAAAAAAATTAGCAAAATATTGTTCACTTGGCTAAATTTAGTGAAAGAGGTGCCTCAGTGAATCGAGTCGAGTGCTACGCCTCTTATTACAATCATTTCTCCGCAGTTTCCTTCGGCGGCCTTTTTTTTTGTAATGCACAGATCCACCATACTCGAAAAAGGCGGTAACCAATTGAAAGAAAAAATTTCTGTGAAAAATTTCGATATGATGATCATGAACGACTTGGGAGGGGATGGAAATGCCAGACTAATTTGTGATATGGTTAAGGGAGGGTCTCAAAGCCGAGATGCATACAAACGAAGCTTCTCGGTGCTTTATGCGTTTTACACACCATCCGAATGTTTTCGCAGCAGTATGGGTAACCCCGTATGTGTGTGCTTTCGCCTTTGCGTTACTATGTCTTCCCGCATATACGAAAGTTTACGTATACGAGGCGCGCGCATAAACGAATTTCTCGTTCTGCACATATGTAAACCTTACTTTCGTGGAATTACTCCAAGTTGGATACGTGTATATCCGATGACATGGGGCTCATTCGCATATACGTAGAATACACCCGGTTTGGTAAATATTGTATCGCTGCACTGTGCGCACCAACGACTTACGCCGCACTCTAATTCCCAAATTCGAAATTCCTCCGGTGCCATTCCGGTTTTAGAATCGAGTGAGAGAGCAAAGAAAGCTTACCTCACTTCTCTTATAAATATAAATATATATAAATGTGTGTTTGTGTGTGTGTTTGTGGGGGGGGGGGCATGCTATTGCGTTTTGCTCTCAAAAACCATTGAAGATCCCGAATGCTTTGAGGCTTTTCGGGATCAAGATGCGAATGGTGAAAGGAAGGAAGAGTTTCGCCCAAGCCGAAATTTAATATTATGAAATTTCATCATCCGCGATACGAAAATATCAGTAAAAATAGTACAAGAAAATACGAAAGTATGTCCATACATTAGTGGAATGCATTTGCGTTGAAGCTCCGCCAAAACCAGCGAGCATAGTATGCATTCATGCGGGTATAGACCAGCGTATACAGGAGAGTCGTAAAATCGAAGGAGAGCAGCGGTCGAAGTGCTGTCGTCTCTCATTTTAACGATACTTCGCACTTACATTTCCATTCAAAAGTAAAGGACCATTATAGTGGAATCCGATGAGTTAAGAATATTTGAAAAAAAAATCAACGAGATCAAAAACATCAAGGATATTGAGTTTCAACGAGAACAATGTTAAAAAGTTATTAATAACAAATAAAATACAAATATCGTTAACTATATATTCAGAAAAATTAAAATTCTTTTTCATGAATTGTAATATCTGATCTTTTTTCGGTACACAAATTTTTCCCATTGATTTGCCTCAATTGTTCATACGTAAATAATTGAAAAAATTAAATTTCTTCATGAAACAAGTATTGTTTCAATTTTTTTCTATATGCTGTAATGAGATCGTTCCGTTTTAAAGAGAATTTATAACAATTTTTACAATTTTCGTTAAATAACCCGTGTGTTTCATATATTATGTAAAGCAAACATATTTGAGATTTTCCAGAAGATATATCTACGAAATCACAGTCTGTCAACGATCTGGAAATTTTACATATGTGATTATTTTTCCCATCAAAATTTCAGCCAATAGAAATGCACTATTCGACGTTATTTTATGTAGCCTACACGGTATTTAAGCCGGCTCTTGCAATCTCGTGAAATCTAGATAGACTGATAAAAGTACGACAAACGGAAAGGGTGCGGTTCCTGCAGTATGCTTGCAAAGTTTTAGATTCTTTCACACCGTTTGGTTCCGGAGATATTAACACAGCGGGTATAGGCCCCAAAAAGTGACAAACGAAGCCAGAGTGCTTACACTTTTCAAATTCTAATACTTGAAAACTAGAGATGAGCGGACGAAACTTTGCTGGATCGATGCAAGGAACATTATTGAAGATTCTGATGAAAACTTAAATTCATTTACCGTACCGTTATAATTAAAAAAACGTCATTTTCTAGCCCCGAGAGCAGATCGACTCTCGCTTGTTTCATGCGAGCCCGCTCACACCGCGCTTCGCCGCACCATCTTTCCTGCTTACTCCCCGCCGGCAATAGCGCAAGAAGTACTTTTACTGATAATTTTTGAAAATTTCACTGGTAATTTTTCATGTTGCCTGTACATAAATAACGAAGGATTCTCCAATCCGGTTAACCCTCTATCGAATCTGACAGATTGAATTCCATCGTATCAATTGAAAAGATTTGATAAAAAATAAGTAGATTTGGGAATTTTTTGAATATGAATTAAATTATAATTCTGTGACTTTAAAATTTTAAATTTTTAATTGTTGATTTTGTCTCATGGTGCAATTCTATTGGCCGAAATTTGGATGTAAAAATAATCCCCCGAATACCGCTCGAGCTTCAAAATTAATCGAGTATTTCCCTCAAGGTTCCCTGCGAAACAAACGAAATCGTCAATTTTTTCAGAAAAACTTGACTCCTTCATTTGTTTGCAACGAACCTATCGGGAAATACCCGATAACTTTGAAACTCCTGTGGTATTACATAATTCTCTCCATTTTTCAACTTTGTGTGAAACATCCTTAAGCGATGCTTATTGAAGATTTTCGTAGAAATAATCATTCGAATAACAATCGTATTCCTCATTATTTGGTACTTATGGTCTAGGGATTTTACGCTGCTACTATGGTGGAGGGGATGCTATCATTATCATCGAATAATAGTGAAATATTTTGGCACCATAATAATGGAAATTCTGCATGCGATCATGCTGCGAATATATAACTCTCGCTCAGTGTACAAATATAATCGAAAGATCGGTCCATCAGCATTCTACTGATTCTCCGTGAGTCAGCTCAATCGTAATTGTGTTTCGCGAATTAGTAAAACGGAATTTGTATATGCATAATATTAGGTCGAACCGTTTCCAAGTTTTGCTGTTGCAGCTCATCACGTTCCCGTCCAAATTTCACGAATTGTTGTATAATTACCGTGGATTGCACGGACTATATTGTATCGTGATACACATCATGTATGTGCATATTAAGTATATACGAATAGGGACTAATCTATAAATCGGTATGAATTAATAAATATTGTTTTCTCTATGATAATCGAGTATACGTAATTCGACAGAGACGCTTCACTCGTCACCTCAACAAAGCGTCAGAAAAATTTTGACACTTTTTTCTCGTAAGAGAATAATAAACACATGGCATATTCTCGTAAATGAAAGACCGAGACTTGAATATACGATTGTTGTAACGTCAGATATATGATATTTCATTTATTTACAAATTTATTAGACGAAAAAAAAAAAATCGAATAGCCCCCTGGTAACGTGAAGCTGACGAATACACGGAATATTAACTATATATAAGGATTCAATATTCACAAATGAAGAGTCAGATTCAATGAGCCACCGAGCGGGTGGAAGGCACGATCGTCATCGCAAAATTATTCAAATTTCTCGCGTCCGGAAACTTTATAGGCCTGTATGTATGTTTTACATTTATGCAGCTTTTTTCACCAATAACCTCAGCCCAATCTCATCGATATTCCATGAGAATTTTAGTGTTTGACAGATAAGACCGGAGAAAGAAGAGAGAGAGAGAGAGAGAGAGAGAGAGAGAGAGAGAGAGAGAGAGAGAGAGAGAGAGAGAGAGAGAGAGAGAGAGAGAGAGAGAGAGAGAGAGAGAGAGAGAATTTAACTGCAGCGAGTATTTTGGCTGTAGGATGGGTAAAAATCCATTCAACTTCTCGGAAGAATATATTGAATAATAAACAAACGATTTTCGTTGGATATAGAGTGAGCAATGTAGCGAGAGTGACGAAGCTTGCGAAACCATTCAAATTTTTTCTTTCACTCTTCGTTGATAATTTGTTATAGTTTTCATTTCAAAACGATAAACGTTTATATAATTATAAATACTTTCAATCTGCGACATTTCCCTTGGTGTTATCTTATCTCTTCCCGAGCTAATCTATTCCAGATCACGATATTCGATGGGAAATCCACAATAGTTATGGTGATTATCAGTAGAAGTTCAAGGTATTTGAATTCCGTAAAATAATGTAGATGGAACGCGAGTGAACAAGAAAGAAAGAACCGAAGGAAGGGAGAGAGAGAGAGAGAGAGAGAGAGAGAGAGAGAGAGAGAGAGAGAGAGAGAGAGAGAGAGAGAGAGAGAAAGAGACAGTACAGCAAAACGACAAAGTCAACAGACCACATCGAAATGACATTTGTCATGTGGCAGTTTAGCCAATCTTTTCCGAATTTACCACTAACCTGTTATCAGAGTTGTCAGTAATGAAACGAGAGGTGAATCTTGTCTGGTTGCAGAATCAAAATAACATCCGCAGTAGTTTCCAATGCCGGGGAGATCTCTTCTGCAATGTTCGACCTATATAAAGCGAGCCATCAACATGACACATATATTTCGTCGGTATACACAGACATATGTACATTTTGATTGTATGTATAAACATATATATATATACATATCTCTATAGTTGCAGATGCAGCATCGTATATGCGAGGCTTTCGCTTTATATGCGTAACATATATGCACACAGGCATGAGTCGTGTGAGGCAGGAAGCTGGAAATGGAGCGATAGATGGAGATGAGAGCTAGACGAGAAGCATCAACGAAAATGAGATACGAAACGGAAGCTAACTGCGCGTGTGTCTGTGTACGAATGAACTTAGCTGCCTTTGCCCAAAGGAACGATGAAATGAGAAACATGTCGCGTATACACACACACACCCTCGCCCACCAGAAGGACACACCTCGAAATTGGTCCAGGATTACGTAATTGCTCGAAGGTCTATTACAATTACACTACCGCTACACAATATACTTCGTCGGTAAAATTGCCACCGCCCGAATGTTCAACACAGACGGGTGCTCGTTCGTGGAGAGTCCCATTAACGTGTGCAACGTGATATAAAGCCGAAGTTTAACAAATGTGACCAAAGCACTAAGAAGCCGGAAACCGGAAACTGGTGGATTTTCATCTCGTCGAATGGAAAAACGTACGTAATGGTATTATTTCGTTGGCATTGTCCTGCGGTGGATGAAGTGTGGATTAAGCTATAGTGAAAGAGAAAGAGAGAGAGAGAGAGAGAGAGAGCTGGACGTATGGAAAGTGACATTTTATAAAGTCAAATTAATTCGTAATTTTCACTACATATCTATATGAGCTTAAATAAGATGCAAGATTGAGAAAGTGCATACTGTGATAAGTTTTCTCTCTCGATGATAACAATATTGTACTTCTTGATAATAGTCCTCATGTGATGCTTCAAGTAAACTTCTATTTTTAAAATACTTCAAAAGCTTCGATTATATACGTAAGAATAAGACTCATCAGTTATGTTTGAAAAGCACGAAAGCTATCAAACAACTATGAAAAATCTATTAGAACGTTGAAACTATGTAATTGCATATTCGTTCTCATTAGAAATGTGAGATTCATCGAGGACATTGCTCATCCGAGTGTCTCTCGTGTTTACCGTATAATAAAGAGAAAACGGTAGAAGTGTCTCAGCAAGTTTTGCCTTGCAAAAGCTGCATTGCCCTCGCTCTGGCACTCCCAACATCTTGGTCATACTCGGTGGTCTAGAGACGCAATACTACCTTGAAACAGTACGAGACCCACAAAGTAGTCCTGCAGCACGATATAAGTCCTTATTGCTGCTATCATTCGTCTTGCCTCGAGTTCGCTCTACTTGCCGTTGTACCTCGATGGCTTAGTGTCACAGGGGCGTATCATCTCTGCGCTATAAGCATAGCTTATAGGCCACGGAGATATGTATATATTATACCCTGCCATTGCGCAGTATACTATGCAGTTGAGGTCGCATCGAGTTTGGTCTTAGGATTTATTTTACATTGTTTTTTGTACGCATAGGTATAGTCCTAAACGCACGTAGGTAAGTGAAAATTATGCCATCATTGTCGAAGTCCTTTGTCATAGTGTCTATCAAGACACTATTATGGCTATTCTATTTCTCATGGATTGGCTCTAAGTTTGAATGAAGCGGCTTTCTTATTTAGCTGGGTTTAATTGATTCTATGAATCTTAATACACATACATGGCAAATTAACGACGAAAACACTTTCAACAATGAGGAGCAAACGAGTAGCAATGGTACGACTGGTGAGAAGGGTTCGTATCAAATTACTCGAGCCTGACGACAATTTTAACGACTGTTGAGATGCCCTCAATGACGAGACTGGTCCCTATCGAAGACGAGAGATACAGCCACGATTCGGGGTGTGGCATTAATTGGCAACAGTGGAGCAAGCGACAAGGGGCTCAAGTGGATAAGAAAGACTGAAAGGATTAAGTGAGAGAGCGGAAGAGAGAGAAAGAGAGAGAGGGAGGGAATTAATGAAGCAATATTGTTAACTTCGAAACTATGAACCCAATTGATAAGGTGAAGCTGATGATAGCTCAGCAATGCCGTAAGTTCAGGTTATTGGCCGACCGATAGACGAGCGACTCACTTTCTATTTTTTTCCGCTTCATGACTCTCTGCTACGAGACTTTGAAGGTTCTCGAAGCACATGGACAAGTGAGAGTTACTTTGGACTATTATGCTGCACATGGTATAGTAGTATAGTATGTCACTGCCTCTCGTGTGTGTATATATATATATATATATTATATATATATATATTGCGGTTTATGATCGAACAAACCACAAATATTTCAGCTCGATATCTCTGGCCTCCGGTCACTTTCATCGAGAGAATCAATTAGCAATGAATATCTCTGCTCCACGAGAAGTAGAATAGCCGTCGTAAATAGGAAATTCTCCATCATATATATATTGTTACCAGGGAATGCGAGAATGATATGCGCAATGTTTTTACTAATGAGAACCGTTATCATTCGAGACAAATGACGTTGAGGCCATTTTTCAATCACTGTCTTCTTGAATTTCTCGATTAATCAATGATTCTCATCACTGCACATAGCTTTTTGAGCACATCTCGTTTGTATTCATCATTGGTCTCTTGCGGTGGAATGTTAAGAGGCTTCGAAATTCATCATGGTATTGCGATAAAAAGCTTTAATGGAGAAAGTTTTTCTCAATACGACATTGATGCTTCTACATTCTATTATGAATCTCTTCAATTTATTTCTCGTTTCTGTCATCGAACTTGGATATTTCACAATAATCGATGAAGGAGCAGCTTTTGGTACTGGAAAAAACAAGATACCGTTGGAATGATATCTCAAGCATCCCGAGATCAGTAGCTCTGCGACAGCGACTTGCACGACACGGCAATCTGCGTCAAACGTAACCAAATGTCCATTGACGATGTATCAGAAGACTATAGAGTGAACATGTGATAGAGCGAAAGTCCCGGTTGGACGTCTCATCACATATTCGCAGGAAATTTAGAATTTGCTTGAATGATTATTGCATCACTATTGAAAAAAAAAAAGTTCAGTCGATATCTATTGAACAACAATAGCGGAAGGTCTAGGGAATGAAGTAATGTCCGGTCAAAATGTTCGTATCTCAAGTAGCACAGAGTTGATATTTATTTAAGCACCATCAACCTACGAGGTGAATTTTCCCCGCGGGAGAAAAGGAGAAGGTAATTGCCACGAGCATTTCTAACGGCCGAAGTAGCATAGCGGTGCCTCATACGTATGTACAAGCAACATCCTGCTATTAATCGACGATCATCAGAAAGCAGCCGCCGACACTGCCCATATACTCTATCTCTGACTCTACCATTATCCACAGGCGTATATTAGTCCATGACGTATGACACAGACCGTACACAAGCTAGCTGTGCATGCGCAGCCCGTGTATGTATAACAGAGACATCGAAGGCCTAGGTGTGCGGTGAAAACTTCGCAGCAGGCCATACGATCGGTCAATGGCTAGTTTCCGTTGCAATATCTCTTGGAGATTTCGTGTAAAGACGACGGGCACCTGGACTTCGTGAAATTTAATTGAAATTAATAATCGGATATTGCCCTCTTAATGAGCTTCCGTCGAAGTAACCGGTCGAGGTGGTGGTCATTTACCCGAACACACAAATCTCTACGTTATTTCAAATCAGACGAACTGAGATAGGAAGATACTCTCGTACGTTTACGTCTGAACTCAAGATGTCTCGTCGTTGATAGGGACAGGAAACTCTTTATTGAAGAAGAAAAAAAAGCAATAATCACGCCTCGTTCAAGTGACTTTATCGATCAATTGCGTGCCAATTGACGCTCTCATTATTCTCCAACCACTGCTGCGTTACTGTGCCAGATAACGGTACTTGGGAATGATGGGCGAGATTCTTTTGTAGAGCACTTTTGTTCTCAACAGGCATCCTCGAGACTTTACGCAGTCCCTTATACCCCCTATATACGAGGGTACGATGGAAGCAGAAGAGTGGAATATACATTGTTGCATTAAAGATCAAGAAGTATTGATGCAATCATTATTGTGCCTCATCCAAAAACTTTGATAGAAGAACCGCCAGATAACTTTGCGCATTGATTTTCCACTTAGGCCTATCTGAATTAGCAAGTCCTGCTTGTAATGGTTTCCCGATTATTTCCATTTAATTGCACAATAATGACATAGGTATAACGCGGGCGTATATCTTGACATCCGCTCTCGAAGGCCATTAACAACCAGAACAATCTGACGCCGGGACAACAGCTGGCGTAAAATCCACGCACGTGCGTACCACGTAATGGATACCCACAAATATAATAACAGTCATCTCTCATACGATATGCTTTTCCTGATGACCTTATCAAGAAGTAGCGATAGTGACATCGCCAGAACGCCAATTGGCTCTTTTTCACAAATTTATACAGAGCAAACATGTACAGAGAGAAGAGCTACTCGGAAGCTGCTGGATTATATTCGATTGCACGGATGAGCTTGGCGTGGTGCATCGTATAACGGATGGGGAAAGGGAGATGGCAAAGTGATTGAGACGGAAACAACGATGGAGAGAGAGAGAGAGAGAGAGAGAGAGGGCGAGAGGCACTAATAGTGAGAGCTATACCCATGTAGGTTTTGCCGATCGAGCGGTAACGGCCAATGCTCGGACCAATGTTGGTGGGTCGATCATCGATTACCCAATTGTCGGCCAATGCTCGGCTGAATATTGACTAGCCAATCATTAGTTCACCGATACAAGGCCAATGTTCGGCCAAATATAGACTCGCCAAGCATTGGCTTGTCGATACGAGGCCAATAGTCAGCCGAGTATAGACTCGCCAATCATTGGCTTGTCGATACGAGGCCAATGTTCGGCCGAGTATTGACTCACCAAGCATTGGCTTGTCGATACGAGGCCAATGCTCGACCGAGTATAGACTCGCCAATCATTGGCTTGTCGATACGAAGCCAATGTTCAGCCGAGTATTGATTCGCCAAGCATTGGCTTGTCGATAAGAGGCCAATGTTTGGCTGAGTATCGACTCGCCAATCTTTGAATGCCGATACGAGGCCAATGTTCAGCCGAGTATCGATTCGCCAATTATTGGTCTGCCGATACGAGGCCAATACTCGGCCAAGTATTAACTCGCCACTCATTGGCTTGTTGATACGAGGCTAATGCTTGGCCGAGTATAGACTCGCCAATTAATTTTTAAACTATACATGGATCTTCAGAAATGTAATTGTCAACTAAGGTCCACTAACAATAAGTAAATTGGTTACATGAATGTTATAACTTTTCGACACCATCTTGTCCCGTTCACACTTTCCATGTTTCACACATGAATTTTATAATTTCAATGGTCCTAGTTCTTATGAAACCCATTTGTTAACTAACAATTGAATACATTTTTTCACTGTATGTCACCTTTTTACTGAATATCACGTTGTTCTATCCAGCCCGTTGAGACAGTATTTTTTCATTAGAACTCGTCCACTAATATAATTTAAATACGATAAATTCATAAGTAATCAATGGCGTAGTGGTAGAGTGTCGGTCGTTAGGTAGGTCGTTAGGTAGGTCTCAGGTAAAATCTCAGGTAGGCTCAAAATTAATTTCGACGGAAAAACGTCCGGACTACGAAGCCGGAAACATTCGTAAAAAAAAATAATCTCCAAATCAATAATTTTTTTTTTAATGATTATTTAAGGATCGAAAGTGCTGAATTCGTTGACTGCGGAGGATCGCGGGTTCAAATCCCGGTCAATGCCTTTTTTTTTTTTTTAATTTACAGGGTTTTCAAAAATAATGGAATAACCATTTTAAATTCGTTAATAGATCATTCCTAATTGCTAATTTATTAATAATAAACTAAATTCTCGAACGAAGCTCATGCGCGATGCTTGGCTGATTCTCAGAAGCCAGTCTAGGGCCAATATTGATCGCCAATATCGAGCCACACTTATCATCCAAGGCTCGGTCGATGATGGGGCCAAGCTTGAGTGCCAATGTTGGCAAGCTCGGCGTCGAGCTTCGGCCAATCATTGGCCACTACGGATCACCCTACATGGGTAGACAGGGCGTTTGCATCCCAGCCGTCAAGGGTGTATATTAGGAATGTTGGGTTACAGCCAATGTTAGTAGGATTCAATGGCACTATACATGCCCGGAGACTTCGGTTGCTATCCGTTCGATGTCTCTGTCTGTCTGGCTGTTACGGCGGTGAAGAGTAATCGAGCATAAAAGGACTTAGTCTCCGTAACTCTCGAACAAGAAATGATGGATCGTGCCCCAACATTTTTGCGAGATAATACTTAACGGATAATCGGAGAATATAAGAGCGATTGATGACACGAAAGATCGTATAAACGTTTGGGCAGCTCAAAAGAAAGAAGCTATTTATTTTCATAGGAGTAATCTTCGCTGCAGACGATTAAGCAATTTCCCGAAAGACGTCCTCCAAGTTGGCAAATCGCTCTTGTATAAAGCACGAGTACACGTTCATGATGTCCGTCTTAAGGTGTTTGTCGCGTGTGACCCGTAGCGGGATAATAAGTGCAACCGTCAGTGCGGTGGCACGCATGAAACAAACGAGTGTCGGACCGTTCACGCGCTAGATCCGTGGATAGCGGTTAACTTTGACTATTTATTTCCGAAAAGCTAAACGGTAGATCATTCTAAAACTTTGCCAGAATATCCGGTTAGTGCTTCTCTCCCGATTTGCGGAGTTTCGTTAGAATCTTAAATATCGTTTGAAAACCGTAGGACAAAGCAGGGCATTGTCATACGTTCAGCATGGATGATACATGTAAAATTTGCTGATTCCAAAAGTAAATATCTCAAATATGAAAGGTCAAATCTATCCTTGAAATTCAATCCATATGTTCAGATAACATCATAATTAATGTGTCTAAAAGGTTTCAAAAAAAAAAAAAAAAAAAAAAAGGTAAAACGGAGCTACCTCGAGATATATACCTTAATTAAATGATAAAGACCCTTGCTTACTCCTCCTAAAAAAAATTATCCTCCACCTCTTTAGTCTTGGACTCTATCTCTCCGTCGTGGTCCCCCCCCCCCCTTCCTCCGCTACCCATGTAACGTAACGTTACTCTATTCTCTTGGTAAACCGATATTCCCATCATAAGCTAACTGGATCTGACTTGCGATCGGAACACTAGCCGCGTCAGCTCCGGGCGTATATGATCCAAGGTTCGTTGAGCTCCTAGTCTCGTCTGTTCACGATGAGAGGCTTTATACCCGGCACCATATGCCACAAACCGATTCAACCTAGACGTGGAGAGGTTCTCGTCTTCTTTCTCTCTCTCTCTCTCTCTCTCTTTCTATCTCTCTTGAACATATATTACTCGTACCTCATTCTCCATTAACGAGGGTCATGGATGTAGCCATGCTACATATGCGCAGGATAGCTGAGGGAAATGTACAGATACAGTGACGGCAGCTGATTTGGAATCCAATGAGGTTGAACATGTCAGCATGTCAGTGCATCGTTCGCATACCTATCGTGTCTGCTACATCGGTTAGTTTCAGATTTTGAGGGATAAAACACGTATACGTTTCCTGGATGGCCTTAAAGAGTCTGGAGCGAATAGACAGACCTTTTTTCTGAAGCGGAAAATCATTCGCTAGGTTTTTCAGATTAAGATGACAAAATTTTGCTCAGCGAACGATACGGGGTACTGTGACGTGCGCCGATTGTTGATCGAACCATAGCAAAAAAGGACATTTGCTCTTTTATTATTTGCGATTAACTCTGGGCATCGATTCATCTTGTAAACATGCGACATAATGACTATTTGATTTCTCAGAATTAAGTATCAGGTATCGATGCAAGCGACATTGAGAAGTCTGGCAGCTGGAACGACAAAGATCACCAAACTTGGATACCCGGCTATATCGGAGAGTAATCAATGGCAATTTCAGGTGGAACAATATATCAATACCGTCGGGGAATATGGTCGTCACCTTGTCTGGGAGGCAAGGGACCATAGATAGACCGGTAGACAAGTATGGTATTTCAAAGATTTATTGAATTCCCGATGTTCCGTTGTGACTTTTCCAATACGGGAAGGAGAAATTAAATCACCGGGTAAATAAGATCCAAGACTCACTCGATGGATATCTCTCGTTCTCAGTCAGGATGATAAATCGATGTCTCGACTGGTGGAACTACCGTATCATTCGCTCGAGAGACGAATCGAGTAGATACTCCAACTGACTCTTCGGAGAGGATATTATATTGCATTGTGATATTGAATTTTCATATAATAACATATTACGTTCGTTTTACACCTTACAAGTTATACCCATCGAGAGGAAATAGACTGGCATTAAGCGCACTGAGAGCACAGCGGAGAGCTTGGAAATTTTCTATGTCGGCAAAACTCGAAGGTAAATTAAAACGTTTCACCAAGGCTTCGAATGAGATATTCCAGCGAATTGAGACGTGCTAAGCAACCCAGGACTCGAAGAAAGTTCCCCAATACACCGGAACCCGTGTTTCCGTAAAACTTCAAGTATACACATGAATGACTCAGTCGAGTTTCAGATCACGGAATTTGCAGCAACGATATATTATGACGTTACAGAAAACAATAACTCGATGTTCCACCAGCTACCTCTCAATGCTACATTTATCGTGTAGAATTGATTTTGATTTGGGTTAGGTTGCAAATTCAGTTATCACTTGTTACATAACTCGACGATCGAATGATAACAATAGTCGATGTGGGGCTTTGGATTGGGAAGGCTCGGCCTCCGGTCTATCCGATAACTTTGAAACTTAGCTGCTCTCAGTTCACGAATTTGAGCGCAGAAAACTGTACGTCAAAGGACCAACGAAAGGTACCAAAAGTTTTCTTGTCAAAGTTATTGCGTGACAACAACGTGCAATGATTGCGTACGCGGTATCAAACTGGGTGAATATATATACATCGCGGCCGTGTTCGTATACTATATGTGAATATTATATCCGACTACACCGACACTACATCATGTACCGCGTTATCCACTGTACACTTGGCGAAACTATAGGCACTGGTGGGGCATCTCCTCTTTTGTGCATGCATGCGGAGCATTTTGCTCGAACGTTCACGGCGAGAATAACACACGAGCATCATATTCTGTGCCACCACAGCCTGCAAAAGCTTGCATCACATACACGGCTGTGGAATGGCTAATGACTAATTTGCATTTGCGTGTGACTTTGTTACCGCATCGTTACATCGGCTTTATTAATAATGCAACATACGCGATGCGCCTCTATCGGATTTTCTTTATAACGTAAAATCAACATTCGTATCGCAGCATTATAAATATGTGGGCGCATCGGGCACTTGGGTCAAAAAAAGAATTGCCTTTTCACGAAGGTGCGTTGGTAGGTTAATTTTCCAACTTTTTCGCTAATTCGCGGGAAGCCAGAGCCAATCTGAAAACGATTCAGCCCCGATTACTCTTTCGATCGACTAATGACGAAATCGTGATCGAAATTGAAATATTTTTATCGATACAACACGGGGGGGATTTCAACGAAATCCTCGAAAAGTCACGTATGCATATTTCTGTGTATGCAATGACATTATGTAGAATTGTATAGATCACGTTGAACAATGGTAATTGGATGAAAATCGTTGGAGCACGTAACGTTTATGAAAATTTTTGTTCCAAGTTCTAGAATTTCAAGAAATAAATTTAATATACCTTAAGGTATTTCAATTTTAATTCTCAATATATTTCCTTAATTTTCATTCTCCGAAAATGCGAATAGCAAACGCTGGCTATTCGATCTAAGAGATGCCTCGTTTGACGTTTATGCTCAATAGATTTGGGCATCTTTTCCATTGAATCGTCCAGCAATTCCGTTAATCGAGGCACAAGCTCTTGGACTCCATAACCGTAAATCTCCTTTCGCAAATTTTCTTTGAGGCTTCGAGAAGGTATATGAGGATCGAAAAAAACTGGCCTGAAATATCGGGTCGATAAGCACTGTAAAGTATATATACTCCTATTTTAAAATCGAAGCTCGAAGGATTCCTCAGCTGACCTAGAAAGTTTCATTTCCATCTTTGTATATGACACAAAAAAATGACGCTTTTTTTTTATCAATACTTTATCATTCGTACCAGGAACGCGTTGAAATTCACTCATGTATGGAACGGCTTTGGAACGTATTTTATTCAATGAAGGTTTAAGTTTTTTTTTTTTAACTTTTCCGACAGAAAATTTTCGATCTCACAGAGGTGAACGAGGCCGCGTGAGTTTGCGTCTGATACGTATACATTACATACCGAGATTTCGATGTGTACAGAGAGGGGTGGCAATGAGAGCAACCCCCAATATACATGAGTCTCGGGCATTCGCGAGGTTGCGTGTTCGCTCGATATTACTCCCGAAAGAGAAATATATACGGCTAATTATCATTACGATGGAGTGTAGCGTTATGACGTAATGCGATGCAATGGAGGGGGGAGGGGGAGGGGGGGCTAACAATTAGAAATGATGGAAAACGAGATAAGATTGTGAATGATATCCTTTCATAAGGGGGAGGGGGACATGACACGGGCAGTGTGTTGGTGGTTTAATCTATCGGATCTCCATATCGTGTCATCCGAACAACATCGAATGGTTATGGCGCGTTAAATTCCCGAGAGAAATTAGTGTCTGAGTAGCAGCATCAGCGAGAAACGTGACAAGAAAGCGAATTGACTTATCAGTGATGACAGAAAACGATCTTCTAGCATTGAAGACCGTTATCATTCAATGAAACAATACCAAAGTACTGAAACCAAAGTACCGAAGAAAACCCAAATATAACGCTTTCAAAAAAACTCATGGTCACAGTTTATCATTTAGTTTCCATGAAAATAGATGAATTTTTTATTCCAAACTTTCTATCGCTCGAAAGATTCGAATTTATCGAATTTGTTGAAATAAAATTGGAATAATTTTTTTATTGGATTGAAATATTCACATACATATGCAGTGGGTGTATATAAACGCTGATACGGGTGTTCGCCTTAGGTACTTTAAATGGAGAAATATAAATTGTAATTTGTCGTATATAGCCAGGGCTTATTCAATCTGACAAAATGAGGATCATGAAGACATAGCGAGGAAATGGAAGGACGAAATATCGGGCCGATAAGCACTCTAATCATACCTATATATACATGTATATTGCATGTATGTCTGTTCGAGTGGAGATAGATTCTCCAGTAGACTCTACGAGCTGCGGGATTATTAATCCTGTGGGGTGATTGAGATAGGGGATTTCCTTGAAAGCATGAAAGAATCTGCAACGCACGGACGGGAATCCCGAATCCTATTTGCACTCCATTTCTTTTCCCTCTGTGTTCTCTCGATGATATTTGACAACCGGATTACCGACTGTGCACTATTGAACCGGGTCTCGTGAACGCTTTTTTTTTCGGAATTTATTTTTCAACAAAAAATCAAACCGTATCCTCCCAAACTTTGAGGATGATTTATCATGCATTTTTAACAATAAAAAACAATCTTTGTACGGAAAAATATAAATTTTAAACGCGTTGTTCTTGAAATTATTTTTGACCATTTTTTTTTTTGTAAATTGCCGCGAAGGATGAAGAAAAAATATTCGACCAACCGACTTCTGGGGTTCTTAGTTACTTAATTAACGTAATTAAGTTTAATTTATTTTTCACGAATAAATCTCGCGATTCGAAGTCGTTACAAAGTCTTGGGAAGTACGAGTTTATTTTTTTATTATTAAAAAAAATTCCTGAAAATCCCATTTGTATTCGATGACCAGCTTCATCAAATGCCTCAAATCGTTGCATTCACACATTTGACTGCAACGACTTTTCATTTCGACCACAAAAAGGGGGATCTATCGACTGACTAACACAGGAACGTCAAAGCAACGAAGATAAGAGAAACAGGACTGCAAATGCAAAAGTGCATTTGCGGTTATTTTTGGCAAGATATAAATTATATACCATAGAGAGATGTAATATATAAATGGGTTTCTCTGGTAGATATCGCCTTTGAGGTTTTTTTACCCTTCACCCGCGATCAAACTCAGAGGGATTTGCTATGTGGCTCGCGAGCAGAGAATATGAGAGAGAGAGAGAGAGAGAGAGAGAGAGAAAAAAAAGAGTTACAAAAGATAGGTCGGGAAAAACCTTCGAACTTGCGTTGCGGCAGGGATGAGCCAGAAGAAAAAAGCATGTTTTTGACATTTTGAAATTGAATTTTTGAGTTTCAAGAAAAAATGCCTAGCAGGTTCGTGATCGGAGGAAAAAAATACGTTGATACAGAGTCCTAAATCAAATTTCGAAAATTGCTTCTCGATGGAGTTGGGACTGCACTTTTGGTGCTCATGCTCTTCGCAATCGTTCAAGCTTCGAAACGCCGCTTGGTTTATCGAGCTACGATTTTTTTTTTTTCGATTTTTCACAAATTTTCAAAGTTGGGTTAAATTTACCGATTTTTAAGGTACCTCTTTGCTGGGTGCAAAAAATTGAGATCTCCGAATAAATCAAACGGCATTCTCCAAGTCTACTCCTGAGCTTTTGAAAACACTCCCGATAAACCCAAATACGTCGATCCGGAGCAAAGTTATGGGCATTTGACATTTTCGTATTTTCAGGTTTTCAAAAAAGTGGGCAAAAATTGACGATTTTTTTCCCTTTCGCCATATTTCCAGAGTCCAGATGATCGAAAATTTTCCACTAATTACGAATTTCATTCCGGAAACCAAAAAATTCGATACGAAAACGTCAAAAAACGAAAAAAAAAATGTTCAAGTCAAGTCAAGTATGTTATATTATCGTATTTATTGACATTAATATATTTCTATCTACGTGAATGAACAATTCCTACTTGTATGTATATATTGTTTGTATATTATATATTATATGTAGGTACATAGAGAAAACGCAGGGTCTGACAGACGGTAGAAAAGCAAGATATTTCCTAGGACTGAGAGAGCCCGTAATACCGGAGATAAATGTCGAATAACGCGCGACAATTGTGACGCGAGAGATTTTGGATTGGGGGATAATCGTGAGGGGATAAAGTCACAGAGGCTCGGGTGAGATACGTTTGAGAACAGAGGATAGCTGGAGCAGGTGGTAAAGAGAGCTTGAACGAGAAAACCGCGGACAAAGACGACTGTAGGAGATATCAAGGGATGGAAAAGTCGATATCGGGAGTAACGATAATCTTTGGTCTCGTCGTCTGTGCTACTGTAGACGTAAGTGTGACACGACGACGACGACGACGACGACACATTGATGAAAATATTCAGTCGAAGTCACATCACCTTCGACCTCAATCATCTAGTCATCTATTATTTACCTACGTATCTGTACGAGTCATTTTACCAATTTATAACACAAGCCAAAGAGTTTTAGTGCCTCCGAATTGATCGCGAAACTAAAAAAAAAAATTCTCAAATTTCGTTGCTCCCTAAATGTGTACGACGATAAAACTAGAGTATTGAATTGACGAGAGTAATCAAGAGGGGTTAAAAATATCTGAAAAAATATTCCAAGTATGATTCACATCATATGTACTACAATTTTGTAGAAGAAGAATTTGATGAAATCGGGAACCCTGATGCTTTGACTTACATAGGGAATAAGTATATATAATCATCCGTGTATATACATATATATACAATATACATATATATACTCATATATATGTAGCACAGCTGCAATCCTCATAGCTACATACAAATTTCTCGGGAAATCGGTCTTTTCGGCTTCCTTATCCGTGACTTTACCTCGAATTTAGACGCGTCAGATCTAGCGGTATATGAAATATACAAGAAGGATGCGAGAGATGCCTGGCTGAAGGCTCGATATTCATGCAGAATGGAAAATGTCCCCCGGGGGCACACCGGCTTCATCGCCCATTCGCAATCGATTTTACCCGTCGCGAGACAGCTCGAGTTCGCACGAGACGCACTCGCAGCATGAGAAATTTTATAAAGTGATGGATAAATAGAGAGAGAGAGAGAGAGAGAGAGAGAGAGAGAGAGAGATGACTGGGTTGCAGTAGAGTCAAAGACTCCCCCTAAAGCTTTCAACCCTTTTCTCTCTCTCTCTTTCTCTTGCACTTTCATTCCCTCGCTATCGCCCCCGAGGAGAGCATGCGCCTATTTTATATCCACATATCAAAAATTTTAATGCCACGAGACTCATGAAACCCTCACGCGTCACGATATGCGACTCTCTCTCTCTTGCAGCTCTTTCGCTCCCCAGTCATTCATGTCATCGTCGAATGAGGACAAAACGTGTACGACGATCGGCAACATAATCGGTATAAGCTCGGAAAATGGATATTGGCAGATGTCCGGTCTCTTTATCATGCATGCGCGTTCGGTATATACCAACGAATCTTTCGCTTTACCTGCATGATTTACGGAAATTTTATGCTCTTTTTTTTCACCAGAAGAAATATCTTCGAGTTACGTATACACACATGCCGATGGCCGAGGGAGTCTTTTTTAAGATTCGCGGCTCTTACAATCTTTCTACGTAACGGAACGAATTTTTCATGACGGACCTCCTAGCTGAACAATACAAGAGTATAACCCGGTGTGTTACTCGTGTGTTTGGACTATCTCATGAATCTGTGGCAACCGTGCTGCTGGCTACACAGAGTTCAACGGCAGTGCGACAGAATCACGAACGTTATATAATATCCTTGAACTGTTCACCGGCATGATATCCATATCGTGAATATACCCGTCGTCTAATCCACATGTGGCCGCGACTCACAACGTATGATCAATCACAAACAGCTACGTTATACATCATTGGCAGTCATATCGGATATCTGGTCATGATGAGCTTCAACAAAGCGATATAACGCGGTCACCAATCTAACGTTAATTTATCGTACGTCGAGAGTCAACCAACTTTTCCGGAGCTGGGCTTCTCAATTGTGAAATTTTTTTTTTTTTCAATAGTACGTTATTTTATTCACCAATATTTACAACTCCAGTAAACTATATAATTAATGCAAAAAATATGAAGTATTTTTTTAATTTACGGTATATGAAATTTCGTATATATAAATGCGCAGTATTGCTTCCTCATGAACTCTCTCATAAAGGAAGCTTCATTTTCATGAAAAGAAAACCGCGATTTTCATGCCACAGCTCTTAAAATGTGTGATTATGCTCGATAATTTTATTTATAAAAAATATCTGGCCTTGCAGAATTAAAATCTCCATAATTAAAAAAAAAAACCGTGCTAGCATTAGGGTACAGCAATACTTGCTATATACTCTAGACGTAATGGTTGCTAACTTTGACATTGAATATTTTGAGTTGGGAACGGTCAATCTGCTTCGAATTTCACGAGAAGTTCGGTACTAGCATTCTGTTCATCCACTATAAATTTCAACAAATTCTCATTATAAACGCATTTGCACGAGGACTATCTTAACGCGTTGAGCTATAGCGCTGTAAATTCGCAGTCAAGTAAAGCACGATTGCTCATTTACTTACTGTCATTTTTATAAAAATTTATACAGCGGCTCGGGTTTTGCGTAATTTTCAATTATTAGAGAGTGTATGCGCAACTTTCGCAAATTTTTGGATATTGTACTAAATTTTTTTTACCATCAATAGATTATCACTAAAGGGCGATTGGTATTAAATTTGGCGGTAATCGACGGAAAGTTCGGATTATATATGAATTTTTTTTCTTCTTGAAAAAATTCAACTTTATATTTATTATTTACGTTTATATTTTATATATTTATAAAAAACATTAACGAATTTCCATACCGCATACGAACGATGGCTTATAGAATGTGCCATTTGACCCAAATCACGAATACTTGATTTGTTGTACTGGGAGAGTGGAAGGGAGAGGGAGAGGGAAAGAGAGAGAGAGAGAGAGAGAGAGAGAGAGAGAAAGAGAGAGAGGAGAGAGGGTAGAATACCGAATCTCTCACGACCTTCATTGCCACTGATGTACGGGACAAATTGCATAGGTAAGAATACGCGCGAGAGGTAACAGCGGAGTAAGCATTTTCAGGTGAACAAGGGCACGAGGATGGGTTCCGGTGAAATTGGAACTCGAGGCTTAATAAACTTGGACGCGCGCTCTCACTCGTTTGCGCCACTCGAAGCTTTCCGAGCAATCATTTTACTCACTTTTGTTCCAATTTCTCTCTGAAACTCTCTCTCTCTCTCTCTCTCTCTCTCTCTCTCTCTTCTAGCTCACTTGCTTTTATCTCTCTCTCTCATCTAGCTCACTTGCTTTTATCCAGTAGTCATTTTCGCGAATGCGAGACTCGAGAATCTCGCGGGTATCGAAGCTGAGCCTCGAGTGTTCGCCTCGACGATCAGGAAAGAACGATGCGGAAAATGTTGTTGTGTGTTCCGTCTACACTCGCCCATATGATGTACTTCAGAATTCAAAATTCAATTAATTCATAACGACATATATCCCGTTCGAATATCACTGAGTATGGAGATATTTCACGTGTGCGTTTTCCACAATTAACGTGGCAAGCGGGCCGAATTAACAAAGTATATATATATACAAAATCAGGAAAAACATATTTACCGGAAAGACGCAAAGTGCTACGAAAACTTTTAGCAGAAAGAAGCAATAAGAATTGATCGTGTGGAATCGATTTATTTGAGACTCGATTATTCGGGAGATTCATTACGAATACATTTTTTTTTGTGCAGATGATCCTTGTAAAAGTATCGTTAGACTCGATACCGGAGACGATGAAGAAAGTTTAATGTTTGTCTCGAGTTCTCATGAAAATTGGACTCGATTGTTCTCCATATTTCTTCTGGTATGTTATAGAGTCTTCGATGGTCGATATTTTCGAGGATGGTTTCGTTGGACATTTCTCTCTAGAGAGAAGTTATAGAGAAAGAAATTTGAAGTAAGACGAAAGCGAGTAACCTAACGGTATCTTCACGGCATGGTGTATTGGAAGAGGGGAGGGGGGTAGGCTAGAAAAATACACGATTACCAACATACAAATCGTTGGTTTTTTCACTCAAGCCAGGGCTCGAGTGTACACGAATTGTAACTAATGTAAGTACACTTGGCCGGATTCCTGACCCGCAAAAGTGCTCCAGGCACTGTTTACCACTTTGACACTCTCTCGGGCATAGGAGCAAGCTAACCGAGGAACTTTTGCTCGCCAAATTCATGGAGAAGTTTGCCAATTTGGAGCCTCTGGTTGACTAATCACGTGGGTCTTGCATAAATATATATATATAGTAAAGATCGAATCCCGATGGTTAACTTAAGGATGCTGGAACGATTGTGTATAAATATTTATGAATTCGCGCAAGGACCGTGTTCCACGGGCTCGCGAAAGAGCAGACAATGCAATAAAAATTGAAACGAATAAATTCGCGTAATATATCTACGTGCGTCCGCGCGCGCGCGTGTGTGTGTGTGTGTGTGTGTGTCAGAGCACAAAATTGATACCTCCGGAACCGTGATATTCCATCCCGCGGATAAAATAAATATTTGACATGTATTTTGTGTTTATTGAAACTGTTTTATTGTAGGCTTTTTGTGTATTAAAAAAAAAGCCAGTTCCATCTCGCTGAAAGGTTTTTTTAGGATTTATTTTTTAAAGAATCTGTACGATTGATTCTCAAAAAAAAAAATTCAATATTCATCAATATTAAACAAATTTACTGCGTCATCAAAAATACTTCATTTTTAACGAATAAATTTCTCTTTCAATTATGAACCTATAGAAGTCAAGGCAAATCAATGAAAAAAAAAAATTGCGTATGAAAAGAGCAATGAAATTCACGAAGAAAAATAAAATTTTCGAGTATTTCATTAATGAAATTTTTTTCACGTTCTGTTAAATAATTTTGTAGCATTATTCTTGTTTAAACTCAATTTCGTGGGTATCTATATGATGTCGTTGATTGAAAAAAAAAAAAAAATAATCTCATCGGCATTCACTATAATTCAAATTGACTTTAACTCTCGAACGATCATGTAAATGTAATACATCCTCAAAATGTTAAACTATTCAAATGATGCAATGCTTGAAAAAAGAAAAAAATGTGCCTCGAATCATTATCAGAAATTTTCTGCCAGCCGTACTAAAAACTGGAAAAATCTGAAAAATGAAACTTCGAGACGTTTTTCAAATCTGTACATTCAGTTGTTATAATTACAATTAACTAAAAATATTTAAACTATGCAAAGATAAGTGAAATGAGTTTTTTTCTCTCACTGCAATATCGTTCGAACAATTTTTTCTATTTCTCTCGCAGCTATTGAGCGATCCGAGAGAGCCAGGCGTGTCAGGCAATCACGGTAATCGAATTTGGGTACGAATCCTCCCACCGGAATTATCACGCATCATTGAATTGTATAATTTATAGTGGCTGACACATTCAGATAAACGGTTAAATACGTTTGGCATTCTATTGAAACATCAACATTTCAATTGCCATTTTCCTGTCTTTCAATTTTGCTTATTACGTCGGTATATACAATTTTTTTTATTATTTTATCAATCAGTACTCACCTACATTTGCGGTTGAACGAACGTCAAAGCTCCGTTGTTAAATCTACAATGAAACAAACAAAAGAAGAGAAAATACTTAGTCTATAATTATAATACATTGCGGTATGTACATTGAAATTAAATGGAAATTGAGCAAAGCAATCCATAGAATCAACTGTGATATATTCCTCCGAGTCCCGAGACAAACTCGCTAATTCAAAGTTGAAATTCCTTGATACCATCTTTCTCGAAACTTGGTACAAGTAAGTAAGTCTCTCTCTCTCTCTCTCTCTCTCTCTCGCTCTTTCTCTCTTTTATGGGCACATATACATATCAGCACACGATTCTCGCGTTATCATCGAAACAGTGAAACTTCATGCTCTTAACGAACTCTCGTCAAAGACTGCTGGGCTTAATCGCGTTTGGGTCAGGTCGTATCTCCGAGTACGGTGTGCACACATACTACCCTCGATTGTCGTTGTACCTTTCTTCACGCTCTTCGTCAGCTTCGTTGCGAATTAAACGGTGCCATTGTTCTCGAAGAGTCAACGTTAAGCTCCATTGAAAGAGGACCTTTTGGATTGCACTTGACGCAGACAGAAACTCTATAACTATTTCAAGGATTGAACTGTATTTTTAACCGGTACGTGACTGAACGTTCAATCATGCCTCCCGAGCTTGAGAGTTTACGGTTGTAGTTATCTGATCTTCGGATTTTTCTTTACCATTAGGGTCACTTCGTGGGTTTGGATGAAGAGAATCAGGGATTAATTACCGAGATTAGAATTTGCCAGGACATGTGAATTTGTTTGTCCGAATAACCAAAGGATACTCGGTTGCGTGTCCAATTTTTTCGAGTCAACGAATTATGTCCTAGTGAGAAGTAAAAAATTAAAGTACGGAAAATTCTCAAAGTAGACCCAACTACTTGTTTAATTTTCCGGTAATAACGTCCTCTGGGTCTGTGGATTCGTCAAATGTATAGACCGTTGATTTTCGTGTCAGGCTATTTCAATGATGGATTACATGATGACATTTCGAGTCAGGGGTACATGAATAAGGTGCCATATATATCGTCGGATTGAACATTAAGGTCTGGCTAGAGTTCAGCGCACCCTAGTTCTCGTCCAGTACTTCAGAGGCAAGGGCTTCCGTCGCTTTCTCTCTCTCTCTCTCTCTCTCTCTCTCTCTCTCTCTCTCTCTCTCTCTCTCTCTCTCTCTCTCTCTCTCTCTCTTTAGCCATTATCTCGCGTGGTATGTCGCAGACCCTCGGACTCTTCAGCCCACCACTTGGCGGAGCCTACCTTCATGACGTCGATATGGTAACAGTTAGACACGAAATTGCCCCCCGAGAAAACAACACTCACCACTCACGTTTCCGAGCTTTTGTCCATGCAGTCAAGAGACAACAATGATGTGCGACAAACGTTGGGGTTGGGGGGGGGGGGGGGGTCTTCTTTGAGTGGGGTCAAGTAAGTTGGAGTTCAAAAAGTATTGATTAACTGTTCCCAAGGCGACGCATAACTCGTTTCGTACTTCGGTTGTTTTCCCGTTCGGACTGATTCTGTAACGATCTATAATATTGTTTGGAAAATTTCCGGAGGCTCCCGATAAGCTTGAATTCAATATTATTTCTGACGATAAGTTGAGCGAACGACCATTCATGCCAGAGTGCGCACATCCATTGGCCCGTTTCAACAATTGGGTCATTGCATTTGAACGTGGTGAAGTGAACGCTATACACTAGATTATCGGTAAAATAGAGTGTCCATACAAAGAGACCGAGAGAAAGAGAGAGAGAGAGAGAGAGAGAGAGAAAGACTTCACGTACTCTTGTGTGACGTGCAGCTCTTCGGAACAAACGTTTGTACGATGCAATCGAACGTGCCGGAGCACTCCCGGGCATTCGTATAGAGATTTATGAAGCGCTGGTAAATTCGCATGGGTTTTACCCTAACACCGAGTCGTCTAGATTCGATCAGCAAGCTCATATATCTTCTCTCTCTCTCTCTCGTTTTTAAATTCATCCATCGGAAATTTTATTAATGGCGTCAGGAAATATTTGTTTATTTCATATCACTGCGCGGATTACCAAATATCGATATAGCTTTTTCCCGCTAAGGGAGTAAAGAGGAACCAGAAAATTGGGATTGGAACGTAGCCAGAAACTCGAGATTCATCATGACACCATGACGCCGTATAGAAAAAAATTTGGAGAGTTTGCGATGGGCATCAATAAACGAAACGACCTAACGAGGCTCAAGGGATTTCCCGAAAAATCAGTGATCGCAGGATTTGGCTTGTACCACGAGTAAGTTATTATTCGGTAGAAAATATTGGGAATTAATTTCGTGCATATTAAAAGAAAAGATTATGCCTTCATGACCCCGGATACCTATACCGATAAGGGACCAGAATGACTTTGGTTCGTCGAAGAGCTAGAAACGATCATTAAGATGGAAATAAATGCATAGAAAGTGTCCACGGAATCGTTATCATGATTATGGACGGATCGAGCGGTAGGAGATGTCAAGAGATAAATAATAAATAATGCTGGCAGTCAAGTATACGTCTTATTTTCATTCCGTCAGAATTGCGGTCTCGTTGCACTGACGACTGACCCACTTGAGAATCTAATGAATAATAACAACGGATGAACTCTGGATCCCGGTTAATTCACAGCTCTGTCATAAGTGGCAAGCGAGATTAACAATGTAACTCGAACTCGTTCGGCACGTTTTTTGTCATTCTCGCTAATTCCCGATAACATGTACGATGACATATGTATGACGCACGATGCTCTAATATTAATAACTACAGGTCATTATACTGAAAGGGAAATAAGCCATTATTCATTTCAAAATCTCATTGCAGACGAGGAATTTTAACTCCCGAATGATCACGATAATAAATTGACCTGCCTGTTGGCTCGGTGCGCAACCTTGTGAATCTCTCGAAACGGGGTGATCGAGCGAGGAGGTAAAATGAGTTCGAGACCGAAATTACCAAAGTTTATAGGCAACTTCTCGCCTCTAATGCCCTCTTATCGAATTCCGATGCTCTATCCCCGATCGATCCTATCAAACATCTGCCGAACAAGAGGACCTATATCTCTCCTCAAGTTCTCGGGATGTATACTTTCACTAGGTTTGAGAACCACGCGATAGTGGCGGCCTCAGGATGGCGAACGGGTAATAATTATTTACGATCGAACTCGCCGAAAGCTGATTGTCTCTCTCTCTTCGTTTCTCTCTCTCTCTCTCTCTCTCTCTCTCTCTCTTTCTCTCAAGCGAACTAGAGGCAACGACTCTTTTGAAACTGCGCACGGAATTATATACGACCGGAGTGCTCAGCACATAATTCCGTTCCGTGAACTGCACTCTAGCCCCGACCTACACAATTGCGGGTTTCCCGGCTATACATATATAAGCACGTTATGGGATTCCAACGGAGATACTCAAACGTCTGCATTATCAACAAGACGACGTTGTAGCTATCGATATATCGAACGGAATTTTTTTTCTCTTCTCTTTTCATTTCAGCAACTCGCCAAAAACTAGAGTACACGCTACCTTGACGGATGAAAATTTATCATCCCACTTTGTATTATTTTTCATAATTTTTTAAATACCTGCTAGAAAACTTCGTACCTCACAAATTATGCGAAGAATAAGGTTAAAGCTGAGCTTACTTTGCTCAACAAGCCTGTATTATCATATAATACAGAGGATTCGGCTATCAGACGCGTCGCGATTTTATTTCATGTTGGAAAATGTCTGGAGTTAGTAATTTCGAGAGAAAAAAAAAAAGATTAATCCCAAGGAAACAATCAACCCGCCTTGACGTACAGGTCAGGCTCATATATCGTGTTTCCGAGCGTCGACGTAACAAAATTTGTCGACGTCCGCGCACTCGTATCCCTCATATATGGTGTGTCCACATTTTCTTATCATTGTATCCCCGTTGGTCTTTCGAAATTAAGTGTCCTGTAATAACAGCATCAGGCAGCACTTTATAAAGAGGATAGATATAGGATATATGCGGGGCGAACGAAGAGACTGAGGATAAAACAGATGATACGGGTTTCACCGTGAAATTGCGTTTTAACTCCATGAAGCTTGCAGGGAGCTTGCTTCACGCTTTTTTCCCCTATCCTCCACGCTCTCTCTAAAAAGGATGGATAATGCTGTACGGTTTCTTTTTTTTTTTTTTTCATCGTTTATTCCACGGTGAACTTTCGCATCAGTCCATTTCATTCGGTTTTAGCTCACATTTTCTCGCAATAATAGGTGGAAACTTGGTTATGACATTGTATCGCTGGAGAAGAATGCTTTGAGAAAGAAATAAAATGTAACGGAGATCGGATTGATATTACGGCAGAAAAATCTTCAAACTTTATAAAAATGCCAACCCAAAGCCTGTGAAACGGTGAAATTTGAGATTCTCGATTATATATTTTTCTAACGATGAGTATTGCAGCAGCTTCGTTCGATTTTGTAATCAAAGAGGAAAGGATTTGAACACGATTACAACTCGATCCAAAAGATTCACTATCGAAGGAAATCTCTATCAGAATTTATGCACTTCGAATAAGTCTATGAAATTAAAACTTTACCGGAGAACAACTCTAGCATGTATGAGCAGTGCCTTACATTTATATCCAATAAAATCCCTATCCAATAATATATCTACCCGATATTATCTTTACCCAATAATATGTCTACCCAATAACATCTCTACCAAATAAAAGGCCGGCTCCTTAACATCTCTATACCTATTAACGTCTCTAACTAATAGCATGTCTACCAGAACGACGATTTCGCTGGTATCTTTACCGAATCACATGTTCACCAGACAGCAACTTTCCGGCGTAGCTAATGGTAGACTTTTTAATTGGGTAGAGATGTTAAAGAAAGCCTCATTCTGATAGAGATATTATAAGGTAGAGATGTCATGCGCTGCTGATGATGTCTGGTAGACTTGTAATTTGATAGACTCGCTCGGAATGTTTAAGCTCAACGATTTTATTGGATAGAGGTGTAAATGTGCCAAACATGCTGGGTCAATTCTGGTGCGCCATATTGGGTTTTGGAAGGTAGCCCAATCACCCGATTGTAGAGTCACTTTTTGGAAAGAGATTTCGCATCATCGTGACAGCATCGAAGCTTAACTGTACTTCTGGCCCAACAGCCACGTGCCATTATGGAGAGCAGATCTTAGAAGTCTCGCCTCGATGGTATAGGTAAACCGAAAGTCAGACGAGATATCCTCCTATTGTATATTCTCCGCGGGGTGTGAAACCCGATATAGAAGGAATAGAACTGGAATAGAATATCAAGCTGGCGGCATAGACGATCCACTGAAATTGGATGGGTCTCAGGGCGAATGATACTTGGGTATTATCCAATCTCCGACGATTTTCCGCGTCAAAGCTGCTCGGAATCGAGCCAAATGTTTTGTTTCCGACACCGAGAAATATCTTCTCTTGGGCAACAGAAGTCTCGATTGTCCGATCAGAGCTGACTGCTATCATAGACGACAAAGACCTTTATCAACTTCCTTGCGACAACGACGTGTTACGCAATATCGGATATAGATCGTTCGCATAGAAATTAGTAATATACCTCGAGCAAAATTGTACGCACGAGGCCGTACATGAGTGTTCAAGAAAGCGGTTATATGTTCATTACTTTGTAATTAATTCTTGGACGAAGATGAGAATTCGGTTCGGTTGGCGGGAGAACCTTCTCCCTCTGGTCGGAACAGTGGATATTCTGTTACGACCTCTTCTCTTGTCAATGTTTAATTATTACGTTCGAATGTGAATGGAAAAGCCCTAGGTCAGAGACTGAACGTCAGCTCGATAATGGTACAGCGGGCGTGATAACGTAACCGATATCGGAGGCTTTAAACCTGACGTTCGAGATATAATATAATACCACGAGATGGTTTGAAATTCGTATACGAAGGAGAACACGATGAAAATATTTTCTCAACATCATGGGAAAGATGCTCGGATGAAAGAATGCACCAAAGCTTGAGCAAACTGAATGGGGACTATTATTCGGCAAGGGAGAGGCAGGCAAAGATTCTTTAAATTCCAAGATGCCTCCTGCTCATTCAATGTACTTTATACATTTTTTTCAAGAGAGAACTTATTTATTGTGAAATACACTTTAATGCGGTATGAAGAAAAGCGGAAGGGGATTGAAGGAAACCCTTGACGAATTCAGGGTATGCTATCCAGCAAGAATGGCCCAGGGCAATACATGTACCGTTTCCTCTAAGCAATAACTGTCCACGGTGGCGCGCGTTGATTCTCCAGTTCGCTCGCCATGGTATCTCGTTCACAAGAAAGTTCAGGAAAAACTTGGTAATATATGGATATATATGTATATAAAATACTGCACGGAATATGCTACTATGGTGTGTGCATCCTCCGGGGTTTCAGAGTTGTAGGGTTTTCCCGAGGGATGCATGTTCGTCATATTTAATTCACGAGTTTAGCGCGCCACACTGTGCTTCCCACCTGACTCTCGCACGACTCCCTGGCTCCTCTATCTCGCCCTATGTTTATATATAGGTATATAACTGCTACGCCCATCTCTGAATCTTGAAGACCCGGTATAAGTATAAAATACGAACTCTCGGCTTGTATAAGAGGGTCGTCTTCAGCGGCTTCAACGTCGTACACTGCCTGGAGAGTTTGAATGGGACAGTGATATAAAGCTGCAATTATACAAATATCCCGGACATCGCACAGTCGTAATGGGATTCTGTTCATTAATTGACACTGCTGTGGAATACATATCGAGCATTCTGCAATGCGAAAAGTTTCTCTCCTACCGTTGAAGAGTTTTTACAATGATATTCCATCGTAATGAGTGGCTTATGTACTTTATCAAGTACAGTTTAGTCCCCTATGATGTGCTGAATTATTAGTGTTTCATTAGCAAAAAATATTCATCAAGATTCGTACGTTGAGAGGACAGCGTAAGGTTGTTCGAGTACTTTCCTTTTGGTTAGGCACTTGAACCACATACATATATACACTAGGACCTCGATTTAATGGCCCTCGATTTAATAGACAGTCCCCACCATGTCGCATTTATCGATCGGTTTTTCGCATGGTGGGAGATGGTGGGGGACGCTTAAAGTTTCCCCGATCAGGCCCGTAGCACGGAGTGCCGATGCGCAGATACAACATGGGCGGGGCATGCACATCCTCGATTTAACAAGGTGCGATGCGGAGCCGGTCCCGCCACTGGCCGTTAAATCGAGGTCCTAGTGTAGTGAGGTTCCTAAGGTTTCTATGGGAATACTTGTGCCCTCAAATTTTGCACAGTGTGTACGATAATCGCAATGGACGTATCTCTTGTGGACCCGCATATGTCCAATCGCTAATCAAGTCACGGTTTGAATGTTCGCGAGGATCACGCGGGAGGCGATGCTCTTTCGAATGTCTATTCGTGCAGCGAATATGTCATTATCATGAATGGATCGAATCTCACAGGGTTTCGAAGACCGTATGGCCGGGCGCAAAGCGACATCAACTGGATTAGGTCGTGTTGGTTGAACTCATCAAAGTCATAGCTAAAGCCGCGTATTAATTATGATGGGAATCCGACTGCTAAGGCTTTAGAGACAACGATTAGGAAACATCAAAGGCTGATTGATATCGGTATTTCCGTCACGTACGACATGCGTTTAATGTATTATTGAGTTGTCACTGCATACACTCGAAGACTGAATAGTGATCCGATCAAGATGTGCGGGGTAATAAAGTACAGCAGATAATATTCAAGTACAAACTAATCAAGTACTGCACGCACTATGCGGAACTATTTTTCCAAATATGAATAACTGATATATTTATTTATATGTAGCACAGAGGCCCCTTTTCATGGCACCCGGCAGTTCTGGCACGAACCTTCGCACCAGACAGAACATTACAAGAGAAGTTAGTTATAAGCGTTACGACGAATGCATTGATACGTAACTATACACGTACAGACTCCAACGCTTCGCCGAATGTGGGTAAGAATGGGGGTTGGCACCGTAACGAGTATGTGGCACTTCATCATCCCACTCTCGACCTCGACCCTACCACACGGCTCTTGACTTCACCTCTACACCCCGTGCCTCTTATTACCTTGTGTTTACGCGAGTTTGGTTCATACGCAAGCTACTAATTACACAGCGAATACTTGGGGAGGGTTTTTTTCCCTTACCCTTGGAAAAGCGACCACCGTCTCCAAAGGTCGCGCGCGCGCTTTGTACGGTAATATTCATAACCGGTGTGGCGCATAGAAATCCGTTCGCGATGCTTTGATAGAGTAACCTTTGATGGAAACGACAACGACAATAACCACACCTGGTAAACGGTACAGGGACTAAGGGAGGAGGTTCGAAAGCTCAGGCGAAGCCACTGTACCCGAGATTGGTATACCTCTGAGAATTCTCTTCGTTGCTTCGCCGAGCTCGCTGTGCCAAACGGACGAAAGGTTTAAATCACCTAATGGATTGTCACCGGGTCTCCTTGCTTACAAGACCAATATCTACGGGTGAGTCTATTCATCGTTTTCTCTTTTGCAAACAGAACGCATTGTTCTAGTACTCTGTACACACATAGAGTCCGATGCAACTAGGAGACGTGTGTACCATATCATATCTATAACTGTTAGACGTTGGCTCCACCGCCATACCCATACGACAACTATCGCGGTCGCGAGAATCTCGTTACTGGTTGCCCAATCGAAACGACCCTTTGCAATAGATATCCATACCCGTATTGTGTGTTGATCAATACACATCGATCGGTGGTGTGCAAATACTACTTAGCCACGGGTCTTGATAAAATACCGTAAATATTCAAGTTGAGCTCTTAAGGACTAGGTGATTCAAGAACTCATGGGTTTTTGAATCAGAACCCTTCGCAAAGACAACGGAAAAATTACGATGAAGCTGGTTGAAAATTAAGATTAAGCTTGATGATGTCCATTAATTTTTTTTCTGTAGCAATATCAATGAAAAAAATGGGTTACTGAAACGAGCGCAAGAAAAAAAAGTATCCACGCATGGTGCGCCAGCTATTTATCGGATATCGGCAATACCATTATCGGGTATTACCCTTGACGGGGAATGAATTTGCTGGAAGTGAGGAAGAATTTTTCTAAACAGTTGATAGACTGATAAACAACCTGCTGCAAGCAGAGATAAATCAATCGATCGACGATAATCAGTTGAGAACCAATAGTGTGAAGCAAGCTCCGAGATGCGGTTAATCAACCAAAAGAACGTCTACACACCTTTGAAATCCATCGATCCTAGATGCACAGCAACGGTGATTATGAGAACGAAGACGAATGAGCTTACATCCGTGTTCGGATTTCTCCTTGTATATTTGCGCGTTAATCCACTCGTCGTATATAATTGTTTACTATTCATGAATGTACAACGCCTAGTAGCAGGTGACTCGTAGCTGTTACATCAATTGCAACAGCCTAAGCGCCTTTGTCATACTTCGAAGCAGGGATTCTCTCTCTCTCTCTCTCTCTCTCTCTCTCTCTCTCTCTCTCTCTCTCTCTCTCTCTCTCTCTCTCTCTCTCTTCCACCTTGTGGGATACATGACGTATTGATTCTCATGAAATGAATCAACGCGTCACTCGAGCGGAGATCTGACAGACTCATATATTGGCATGCATGGAGAACACGTTCAACGTTTGGTTTATGCAAGCGGAATCGAACGAATTTGACACACAATGTTTCAACGTAGTGTGACGTTGGAATTTACAACGGCATTTATTGGGAATCGATATATCAAAAAAGATTCAAATTCGAGTACAAAGTAAACCTCCGTTATAACTACGGGACTTGTCAGCATTCGAGAGTTTTCCCTTCATCGATTCTCAAAAAATCGCAAAATTATTTTTCCATTCTGACATTCATCGATTCATCGGATATATCTGTTTTAGTCATGCGGTCTGCCGGTTATAGCAATCTCACAAAATTATCACATCTACCCAAATATTCACTTATTTCTCAGCGGTTCTCTATTCTGTCTTTCGAGTCGTGTCCTTCAGAATATATCGGCTAAAACTGTCACGTCTATTTTATTACCATTGACTTCGTACAAAGAGTTTCCCGAGCGAACGCAGAGATACGCCAATCGATACAATCCAACTCATTGATATTGGCTGAATGAACTTGAGGATTGGCTCAAGAAGCTACACTTCCGCGAGGGAGTAGGTGTGTTCACACTGGTGCACGCTACGTTACGCTTGTATGCTCGACGGGGCGCATGCATGCAATCCACGTTACGGCAATTTCACTCGGAATGGCGAACGTAAAGAGACCCAAGGGTGTCACGTACCAACACTCGTTTCATCTTCACGTTGCATTTCCAGTTATAGCGGTACAAGACGCTACCGGGTCTCTTGATCTCTGAACAACAAGCTGCACCATGGTTTTCAACGTAACATACGTTTGAACGGAATATCGAGGATTATTAGATTACTGCACGGTATACAGAGAGAGAAAGAGAGAGAGAGAGAGAGAGAGAGAAATACGGAAAAACTGCCATAGAGTGCTATGGTGAAAATTATAGGTACAGATGACGATTGAGTCTGCGCTGGTATACTCGAAAAAATTTCACCATAGGCTGTAGGGAAATTCCTGGCTAATATTTATTCACATGTTATTTAGAAAAACGTTCCAAGTATCGGATGTTGCGTCTTAAATAACATTCTTAAATTAAGCAGTCACCCATCCGAGTATTGGCAGCACCAGACGCTTAAGCGTACCCTAGTATAGCGAAGCGTCCATCGAGGATTCCAACAGAGCGCAAAACCTGTGCACGAGAACCATGCATACAATGATGGATCTAATCGAGGCGAGATGCTATATCCATCGGTGGCGGATTTCTACTGTGGCGCAAAATACCTCTAGAACGGAATATGCATTGCAAGTTAATGACGACGAAGCGAAGCACGGCAATTGCAGCACAGTTATAGCATAAGCCCCGACAATTCATCGAGTGGGGCGTAAGCAGTCTGACTGTAACCTCTATTCAAGCGTGGATTCGATGTATAGTATCTCTAGTCTCTGTCGCTCTAATTTACCGGTGTGAACCAGTAGCTGATTCGGTTAGTCGATTTTGCCGTCGTAGAGTACATTCAGGAATTCCTGTGGCTTCCCTTATTATTCCAGCTACCCAATGCGCAGGATATTTTGAAGACTCGAGCCTTCAGTAGTTTACAAATCTTCAATTATTGTACTAGGTACTTTGATATAGTTAGCTGACTGTATTTAACAAGCTCTCTTCGGTAATAAGCGAACTAAATGCAACAAAAGCCGTGAGATTCCACGTCCCACTGCCGTACCACCACTACCCTCAAAACTTTTTTAAATTGTCCAACTATCCGATACACATGCATGAAAAATATTTTATAAACTCTCAGTGGTGAAAGGAACACTGACAAGGCACACGCACACTCTACGGATCAGTCGATTTCTCAGTATTTTTCGTAGATTATTTTCGCGTGATTGCACGCGAAGAGCTTAATCGTAATACATACGTATCCCAATGTACTGGCACTGGGTACGTATTATACTCGCTCGCCGAGGATGCAATTACATCGATTCCTTTTTATTGCCTTTTGCCCTCACCCCGGTGATGCTTGGGAAAAAAAAAAAAAAAATTGACGACCTCACAAATGTCCCGTTGAACTGGAAAGTTTAGCCAAGTGTACTTGCACCGTTCAGGCTCTGTTCTGCCTATTCGATATAACAGCCGGGTACGGGCTCAAGACGCGCTAAAACCTTGCAATGGTAAAATGGTCGTTGAGAAAGTTGGATTACAGTCTCCTTTATCGATTAAGAGGTTTCACAGAGTTCGCAAGAGCATGTTTTCCTAACCGACGTCCTTTCTTAATCTATGTAGCCATGATCAGTCATGTAAGCTTCCGAATAAAGTATTGGCTGAGACAAATTTGTAAGCGATACAGAGTGTGTGGGTATATCGAATCGATAAATGTAAGGAGGATTGATAAGCTTCAATAAAACCAGCTGCAGATAAACTTTTATGACGACATATGGTCATACGGCGTATGTATGCCTACCTGCATCAATGCTGAGAGACGAAGAAATGCATATTCGTCGATTCCTCTTCAGCCCTTTGGCATCGATTCAACCTTTCTACCTCCGTACATGTATCAAATGGAACGGTAGCCTCTCTTTTTGATCAGAGAATTTGGTCTTTCTCGCTTTCTTTTTATGCCTCTAACCTTCCGTGCTTATAGAATCATACTCCACTAGTCCACTAATTTTTCGGTTTTCTCACTCATGATAGAATAAAGCTTATCATATGGCAATCGGGAGCACAGGAAATGTTGGACTCTGATTCAACACAAAATTATGGATCTTAACTGAATATTAAACGATATTTTCAATAAAAAAATTCATGAAATGAATTGAGAAAATTGATGAACGAAAAAAAAATGATGACAATAAAAAAATTTTCAAAAAAAATATGAGATGAATGCGCGAACTTACAGAAGTGGAGAATATGAAAGTTTCGGGTAAAAGAAGTGTAAGCGCAAAATGAAAAATTATATCTGTCATACGTACATCTCGCATATTTACCGAACGTCAACGGATGAATAAAGGAGCTGAAACGTTTCTTAGGTGCCGGAGCACGAAGAGAAATGACCCTGTTAGGTGCTGTTGCTGATAAAATAGAAAAAGGAACGCCGACATGTCTTTTTTTGGAGCATACGTGATGTTTCGGGAGACGCAAGAATAGCTATAGTGCCCTCGGGTAAGTCGACGATAAGCGCATGAAGGGTCACTCGCATCTATGGATTTTTACTCGAGAGCCTGAAGCACAGCATATATACTCGGCTAACAATGGGAAAGCGCGAGAGCACTTGGGCCCCTCCAGGCGATCCGACGTCTGAACCAACTCATCATTAACCCGTAGGCCGAGATTCCATTCCGCGAACTATGTGAAAACAAAAAATTGTCCTTAACGGAACAATGAAGCGATGAAGATAGTGGAGATACGGCGGTATGGCCACGAAATGTCTATACAAAACGAAAATAAAGATAGTACAAGAGGAAAGAAGAGATAATGTCGCGAGTGAGAGACGATGAAAAGATGGAACGTGTGGAGGTATATACCGCGAAGGATGGGCTCAACCGAGGTCGAAGAGAAGAAAAAAAAAAAAAAAGACCAGGTAAGCCGGTCGTGCGCTATCACGGCAAAGCATTCGTGTGGGAGGCTCTCTGCTCGCATTCTGTCAGCGTTATCGTTATCGCTGCTTGAGCTCGACGAGTGAAGAATATATAGTATAACGATAAGTGACGCGCCATATGTTGGTATGTACTGCTGATGCCGTGGTAATGCCGAGCTACCGAGAGCCTCATCGCGTTCATCCATCATCACAGAGTTCATCAAACTTCGATGCATTAAACTTGTGTATTTTGTCATGTATCTGCGTGAGAACATCGATGACGTAACGACTACAGAGGAAGCTTTCATCAATTAACACAAATATTACACCAGTCCCAAGCCTTCGCTTCTCTACTCTAGAATGCTCAAGATATATCGCGGGGCCTATTACCCTAGAATTCTGGCTTTTGACATTGTTCTTGCCCCCCCCCCCCTTCCCCCATGTACTTTAATACTTTTCAATCGGACACAATGACACGTGGAGACCCATCTAATGTTGACGTCACCATCTCACTGCCTGGCACAAAAGTTGTTGTACCATTCGTGCTCTAAATCGCGAGAGGGACTCGCACTTTCATCGGAGCTTCCTACCTTTTACTTGCTTAACGCATTACCAAGTTGATGCGCGAATAGTGGCTTGGTTGAAATCGGGGGCTCGACTTATTCAAGGGTTGGTATAACCAATGGTGTAGGTTAGAAAACGAGCACGTACATACTCTGGGGTTTATATGGCGAGCTACAACTCCGTATCTCACAGTTTCGCGCGGCTCTCCAGATGGATAGGCTCTCTCGTGGTTGCGGGTTTACTGCCCACCGGGACACCTCCTTCATCAACCATGATGAAGCTGTTGGCTCGAGCTAGAGCTCGCTGGCCGGCAATTCAGGGGCTTTCAACGAGATGTTCGCACAGGGCACATACGATCGTTTTACTGTGTACCTGGTTCGAGTATCACGAAATCACATGACTGGGTGCATGAGCTATACTTGCTCGGAACAGGAGATAAGATCACTCGGGCTGACAGATTCGCAAGCTCGATGATATCCGACGGGCTCCAACATATTGTTTGCTTGACAGTGTCCGTATGAACGCCACCGTGTTTAAAAGGCGCGTCTCAATCAGCCTAAGTTGACAATCAAGCGGTAAACTAATGGATGACTTTTCTCTTCTGGAAACGTCGGGTTCGGCTATTGTTCGCATCGTTCGTGCAGGGATGAGAGGGTGTTTGGAAAAATGCTCAATCGACGTTCGATTTGCCAACGATCTGAGAACCGAACGGAGCAGATAGGAAAAGCCAGAGCTATCGGACGTCACGCACGGTAAAAATTTCGTCAAGTGGAAAGGTATGTATTTCCTGTTTGTACGAAAATGTTGGAAAATATACACCGAGTTTCGATATGAGAAGCCAAAGCACGCGGGGCATTTTATATACATGAACGTTTGTGAAAACGTAGACGGGTAGAAAGTACGCCGGGAACAACGGCGATGTTTTGTGGACGAAGATATCCGATGAAGGAAGCTCCGGACGTGTGATCAAAGGAAAATAGAAATACTACCGCTCCACATTTTATTTTCAATATATATGTGTATATGAGAATCTCTTCTTTGATCGGGATATATTTCGCCGCGATATTTGTAGATACAACCGTCAGTCTAAATATATTGTACGAGAATCGTCGAGACAGGCGGATTCGCTGCCTCTCGAGAACGAGAAATAACGTTTTTCCGCTGTCATTACACGCCTATTTCTACCAATCAAAAGGAATGCGGATATAGTGTGAGAAGGTCATTGATAAGGCTACGACGGCAACTGTACGAAAGCTACAAATGAATTAAATGTCCATCCAGCAGCGAATTAGAGGAGCTTGAGGGAGAACGGGAACACGAGAGAAAGCCATAGTTTTATACATTGGCTGGGCGCTGGTCGCGTTTCCCACAAGCCCATCGACTAAAAAGCCTGGCAGCTCGGGGCTTGGCTGTCTAGTACACTCTATTTATAGAGCTGGTAGCCCAATGGAAAGCACAGCATAGCCGGAGCAGTGAGAACTGTACAGGAGTTTTGCTGGGAGAGTAGGAGAATTCTCGTCGACTATACACGTTAAACCGATAAGGACACAGTACCCCTATCGGGCTTGCAACGAGATGGCCGTTGTATATAACTTTGCTAGCAAGTAATGGGCGTAAATTACATTACTTTAGGTTGCGAATCGCGTAGGTCACGTCCTTTTGTTCGCCAACAATCGATGTAAATATATGCAGATCGTAAATATGAGACAATTAATGTAAAAAGCTGTAGAGTGAAGCTTCTTCAAGATCCCAGAGGCTCTTCTTTTGCTATAGCTGAACCGCACGTGGGTACCTGATACCTTCGATACAATTCGTTCCCTTGTTATTTTTATTCTTTCCAAACCTATACTGTCTATCGTACTTGTTTCTCTTGATCCCCGTCTTTTTTACCATGTAGTTACATAAGGGGGCACCATAGTATGAATAATAATCTAAAGGAGAAAATATTTCCGACAGTTCCGCGCTGCTGAAATATCGTCATATTGATCTACGTGAATCGAAACGTTTTCACGACAGACGCGTGAAAGGAAACGGGCTCGTTGGCAAATGAGGATTTAGGGTAATTGTAATTGTAATTGTAATTACACACGTAATTGTAGCTTTAGGTATGAACAAAAGAGAAGAAACAGAGAGAACATTAAGGGGAATATAAAATTCTTGTATACATAGAATCTGACAATTTCATGGTCCGACAATATGTAAAGATATACGAGACATTACAGAGAAAGATTGTTAGATTAAAATTATAATAAAATAAAAAAACAATTTTGTATCAATTGCTTGGAATCGAGGCGTCTCTTGATGGACGTCTACGAATGGATAACACACGGTCTTGCTGATCCCTGACAAAGCACATGTAACGAGTTTTCTTTTGTGCATTGTAGAAAACAATTTCGTATGCGCATAGTATATATAGCATTGCATTATATTCATTCGTTTTCATCTCTTTAATTACGTACAAAGGCCAACTTGAGTACTTGTGCATCAATAACGAAAATATACCCCCCAGAGAAACAGGCATTCTCGTGCTTCATTTCTCTGGTGTGCTTACGCACGAATAGTACAACCTTTGTGAATAAAATGTCGAAACACGTGTATGAATGTTTTATTAAATCGTTTTTTTTTTGAAGAATCGCAAACTTTTTCCTTTTTTTTCCGGGACGAGTGTCCGCAGTATGACCTCACAAAAGTTGGACTCAACTCGAGCGATTCATACCATCGTATCTCGTGTATTTCACGAGCGTAAAGTCTATAATCCTCGAAACCCTACATTGTTAACTCTGTCTCGCGTTTCACTTATAGTTTATCGAGCTTTTATCAGCTTATATGCTGCCATATATCTGATGTTAGTTTGCATTAGAATACCTGAGTAGTTATATGTTCATATGCGCTCTCGACTCTATCGTTGTTCTTCACTGTCTATACTGTACGTCTGTAACGTGAAAAGATCCATGAATTATGAGAATCATTCCCGGAGAACATTGGTGCCTGTAGGCAGCTTTTTAAAAAGTACGAAGAGAGCAATTCTCCGTTACTTTTTCATCAACCGATTCTCAAATGTTGCTTGTGCATCACATTTTTAGGGTCTGTGATGCTTCTTGTATGAAAACTTGGACGATCTTTAGTCCACTGATGAGTTTCAGTGAACGTATATTCAGCGCGATTAATTTTATTTGTATGGGAAGAGTTGTCCTATCGAAGTGGTTCTTAGAAGGAATGGCGTTTGTTAACTTTGGGGCTACTGGCAATAAATGTGGTCAGAATGGCTCTCTCTCTCTCTCTCTCTCTCTCTCTCTCTCTCTCTCTCTCTCTCTCTCTCTCTCTCTCTCTCTTGGAGCTTCAACGACGTTAAATAAATATTTGAACTCGCGTTAATAAAACGACTGGAACGTGGCGTTCCTCATCGAAATTTCGCGCACCTGCTGCGACGATGAAGAGCATGAAAGACGAGGCGGGGAAACCCTATAACTCCGGCTGGCGCAAGCGACTCGATGATTAATTTTCCATGAACTAAAACGAAAATACGTCTGCGGTGAGCGGGATGCCGCAAGCTCGCGTGTGGTCCTTGATGCATCGTGTGCTTGAAAAACTCGTGGAATGGATGTAGGAAAGGCAAAGAAAAAATGAGCAAATAGCCAGAGAAAAAAGAGGAAGTGGTAAACGGGTATGCTATATACAGGAGAACCGGGAATAAGGGAGAATGCTGGAAAGTGGTCATTGGACGATTCTGCCAGCGAGGAATTCATGGGTAATGGAAAAAAAAAAATTTGACACAAGAATGACAAATTACGATTTACCTTTTAACAAGGGATGAACAATTATTTTTAAAGTGAAACATCCGAAAAGCTAAATCCCCTTTCGAATAAAGGGTTCAAAAAATTTCTCAAGCGCAGGTCTAAATTTGAAAAAAAATCCTGAAATTTGTAAATTGCATCGTTATAGTCGTTCTAACGTACATATATGTGATAAAACGAAATATTCGCTGAAATGTATTTCACGATTTCGTGAGCAATTTAAATTACGAGGCCAACTGTCCATGATAACCTTTGACCCGATTAAATGGGCGAAATTTCACATTTCAGGAATATCTTTGGATAGATGCGTGTCCTTTTTTTCGTTTACGATGTTCGTCATGAGCGCGACATCAAACATATACCGGAGACCTTTATTGAACGCGGGAGAACGTCAATATAGAGAATATTTGACGATTTTTATCCGACTAAAAAATAAATTCGTCGTTCGTAAATCACTCGCAGCTCAAATTTGAAATTTTATAGCTTTTTCAAATCCAACAAAATGTTAATTTTTTAAAAATTTAATTATACGTTTGTTTTTTACGTGTGAAAAGTTAGTTTTTGTAAATTCTTGCCTAAAATTATGAGTAATTTGTTACTTTTTTTTCTCCCTTTTAGTTTTTCCAATCGTACGGTATTCTACGTCTTTTACGTTGTCCCATCCCTTATCCCTTACTACCCCTTTTAATTTTCCACGTTCCATTTTCATTCCTTCAGGTCAATACAGGCGGCTCTATATTTTACCGAGTTTGAATTGTACATATACCATCAGAAACTCGGAAAAACTGTCTCCCGTTCAGCATACTTCGCGGGCGCAAGCAAGTGCCTAGCTGAGCGGTCACCGATCTCAGTATGAGCCCCGACCAATACCGCTTAATCAAAATCAACTCAATTTCTTTCGAAAAATGCGAAAGCTTTCCAGGTTTAATATTTTTCTAGACTAAATAATGTTCTCCTAGTAAAAAAATAGCGTGTCACTTAAAAATAGTGTATCAGCTTGTATTTCAGGATTCATATATTATGACATGCTTTACCACATATAAATAAATGAATACGTAAATAAATGAATATACTCGGACTTTTCTAAGCCTTATAAAACATATACCATCGTATTTATACGACTAAAAACTTTTAGACAGTATATCTGGATACTCGTGTCCTATTCGTTGGGCACTTTTTCTCGAGTATATGCTTGGCCGTAGGTTCACACGTATAAAACATACATCCATACATACGCATATCTACATACATGTATGTGTATATATAACGGTCTGACACGTCTCGCATTTTATCATTCATTTTGGAAAATAAGTTTCGAAGCCTCGTCGAGCTCGTTGGGCTTCGTTCGGTCTTGCTGAGGGAATAAAATCCCCCCAGGGACCATATGTGGCACCAGGCAGTTTCGCGATGTGGTTGTTACGCGTTGTTACCTACGAAAAACTCTACAACCTTGCACGTCGCTTCGGGATAAATCCCGTTTTATTTATCGCGAGTCACCGAGTGTCTCCGGTTGCTCCGATTACCCGAGGTAGTCTTTTTCTCCCCTTGAAAAACGCTATCCCCTTCGCCTCATGACGAGAGAGTGAATATATATAGTTCAGCTATTTTAGGGTTTTTTGTTGCGTTAACTCTGACAAGGAAGGGGATTGTTTTATTCATTGTAGCCTCAATAACATAGAACTTAGTTTTCCCCTTCGGCCGTGGACCGGAAGTTGTCGTAATTTTAAAATAAGACAAAAAATTTACGTGTTTTCCAAATGACTCTTTCGCAAATAATCGTACCGCTATAATAGTTAGCATCAATATTAAAGAAGAGGGGATTCCCGACAAAACTAAAAAAAAAAAAAATTATTCTCATCCGATGAAAATTGACGGAGTTATTATCGATCGAAAATCGGATGAAATAAGCGAAAAATCGCTAATTTTCGCAAGATTCCAATCGGAAGCGGAATAGGGATATTTTTTGTAGTTTCAAAGGAACCCTCCTCTTCGACTTTTGTATTGAGCATTTCCATCGTACAATTAGCCGGAAGCAAGTTATTCCCCTTTAACAGGAATCTTGCGAAAATTGGCCATTTTTTGTTTATTTCATACGATCTTTGATCGGCGATAACCCCGCCAGTTTTAATCAGATTGGGATTACTTTTTTTTTTTTTAGTTTTGTCGGGAATCTCCTCTTCCTCAAAATTTATGATAAACTGTTTTGTTGCAATGAGTTGCAAAATACTAATATGGAAAAAGGTAAGTTTTTGAGTTCATTTTTAAAATACGATAACCTCCGGTCCACGGCCGAGGGGGAAAACCGAGTTCTATGTTATTTGGTCACAATGAATAATTGGATAAAACGATTTCCCGCCTTGTCGGAGTTACTACATGCGCTAAAATTACTGGACCAATAGTCAAGAGAAAACGAGGAAACGTAATTGCTACGGTGAGTTAATTTTTCATGTCACTTTTTGTTCCCGGTACAACTGACAATCTAATGGGTATCGTATTGAGACGCTGTGTTGTAGATTACGAGGGAGCCAGGAAGTGTAATATTTTTGCGCGCAGATGGACGCTCCTTTATAAGTCGCAATCACTGACAGAACTCGTTCGTTTACCCTCGTGGGTCGGTAATTAACGCGAAAAGCTGAAACGTAGCCTTAGATTCACCTCAACGGTGGCGATAATGATGCAGAGGAAAGACAGAGAGAAAGAGAGAGAGAGAGAGAGAGAGAGAGAGAGAGAGAGAGAGAGAGAGGGCGCAACGACGAGCCGGGTTAGGAAAAAGCGTCGCGACGAGAACGCGTTATTGAGTCAAAGCTTAATTTTTTTCCCCGAAGAATTAAAATACAGTTGCGGGTCCCCATTAAATAATTAATGAAATTGATCGCATTACTCGTAAAGTTCAATTATAGTTCCTTCATAAGTGAATAAAATTTTTGATAATTAATATTTACAGATTATTTTGTAATTGCCCTTAATTAGCGATCTTTTTATTAATTCTACGAATTCTCAGAGAGGCAAAATAACGTATACGAAAAATGAATAAATAATGAATGTAATAATGAATGTAATAATAATAATAATATAATTAAAATCAATTGATGAAAATAAATAAAATTATATTCGTCAGCTGATCTCACATCTTATTGCATCTGACAGGCAGAGGGGATCTACCTAAGACACATATATAGTTGAGCTGGCTCGAGATTAAACGAGTCAGTCGCCCGGGATAGCCCGAGACATGGAAAAAGAGTGTGGAAAAAAAAGGGAGAGATGTGACAAGGCTATACAGTGCATGAAAAATCCGTTACGTTTGCGTTACGATAATCCAACAAAAAGGTGAACAAGAGAGAAAATGTACATGATCAATTGCTTCCGGCCCTTGAGATAATGCATCGAAGTAAGGCACCCGGGAAATTGCGACAAAGCCGCAAATGCAGGGGGGGAAAAAAAATAAACGAAAAAGTACGAAAAACTTTCATTGAATATTTATGACACTCTAAATCACTGCAGTCGATGTATGCAAACGCGAGCCGCACACGAAGGGTTATCCGGAGACTATGTTATTAGGTGTGCTTCGCGATCTGTTTTCTCGCGCGGCTTAAACCCGTGTGCTTTGCCCACATTTTTTATCAAACCATCCGCGGTGAGGGTGTAAAGCTCCAGCAAGTATCCGATAGATATAACGTCCCGGTTGCGGTGCATCGATCGACGCGTAAAAAAAAACGAGAGAGCAGAACGAGGGGTTGAAAAAAAAAAGGTTATTCAATGACAGAGTATAGGTTGGAGGACGATCTGGGGTCAACACCCAGAACAATCTGTGGCGATTCAACTGGGAGATAGAACAGAACATTCAATTTCCTGTGTAAGCTGATAGTTTCGCACGTCATCCCTCACTTTTTGTCTCTCGATGACTCGACGACAAATATACACATACGTTCTAGCGTGTATATGCATCCACCTCAGGTATTTTTACGCCCGTGAAATGATACGTCTGGGAACGATAACGGTGTGTACGACTTTGTGTACGAATCGTGTATCGAATCGGCAATGTCTATTCATTATTTATACTTCTGCATATATAGGCAGGGTGTACGGTGTTTCCGTGGATCACAATTTGCACGAGATCGTTTACATATACAATGATATGCTCGTCAGTATACGGTTCCGCATACCCTCGCGCGCACGTGTATTAGCGGTGTGAACGAGAACGACAATTTTGAGGATTGCTCGACAATTGTGGCTGTCAGACTCTGCTTTTAACTTGTCACGATACGTGTAAGCGTTGATGAGAGATGCAGGAATCCCGAGTCGAAATTTTGCTTCTCCTTCGGTCCCTCCTTTAGGTTTACATGAGCCGACACTTCGAAGGAAACTAAAACCTACAACCCCTACATTGAACCTCTCTAGCTCTTAAGAAATGTAAGACGCATTGTGACGCTTCCCGCAGACGATTCAATCTATTCTGACACTATTCAACTCATAGCTCCTCCATTCGCCCTGTAACTTCACTGCATAAATTCTGAACATTGCCATGTTCAGAATTTATAATCAGCGGTCGATTTATCGATCCAATTATTTTAAATATCTATTCAGAAGGCACAGTGCAAGAGATTATACGTAATTTTTATGTGTATCGTGTGTATGCTTAGTTGTATTTGTATCGTTTTTATTTCAGGAGAGACTCCAACTGATTTTTTTTCGTAAAAGTTGATCTTCAAGCGCTACGAATGACTGAAAAGAGTTCAATAAAAAATTTCTTGCAGCGATTTTCAGATTAAAAAATTAACTATAATGAACAAATTGGAAATAATTCATAAAATTAAATTTTTATAAACATCTACGAATGGTTATTCATTGAAATGCAATGTTAAGAATTATTTTCCCATTTGTTCATCGTAGTCGATTATTTCCTACCATCGATATGTATAAGGAGTAGGGTTACGAGAGTCAAAGGAGGGTTTTAGAAAAATGGCGTTTTTAGCCCTAGGTATGGAGCGTTGAAGGAGGTTTTCAAGCAAAACGTACTTTGAACTTGCTACCCGGTAAATGGGGAAATTTCTGACACGTTTGGCGTCAGATGTACAGAGTCCCGTATCGCATTAAAATAAAACCTTTTAACTTTAACCCCAACGAAGTAGCACCACGGGAGGTTCTAAAAGTAGTCCCTAAAATTACTATAGGGACAGTTGATCATAAAAATAATATTATTAAAAAAAGAAAAAAAAAAAGAAAATGAAAGAAGAGTAACGAAGAACCAATCACAGAAAAATACAAGTCTCGGAACTTTATAACGATAGGATTGTTCCGGAATAGTCTAGACACATTTTTTTCAAAATTTTGTAACTTTTCTGGCATCCCATACAATATTGGGGAGACTCGGAGATCTTCAGAGTCACTAATTTTCGATTTCCAGCGAGTTGACAAAGAAAAAAAAAACAATCAACGCTCGCAGGCGTGTACGCGCTACGTGATTAATATTACGGAAATAAGCAGCTCATCGAGACAACAACGAGCCTTTGGATGATTCAGGTTGAGAAATTTTGAGGCGAGCGTCTAGACTCACGTCTGTCCATCTTTTAATGCCAGAGAAGGCAGCTCAGTAATCATGACATCCCGCGCAAATTGAGTTGTTTCTTCATTATATCTGTATACGTACATATGGCAAGATGCCTAGTTCGTTGTTTAAGTGGCTCGCAAAAATTCAGCTGATGGGATTATTAGTTCGTATTCCACAGTTCACAGTTCTTGATATTACATGTGGGTTCAGTTCGACTTTGATACGGATTCGGCTCGTTACGATGCTATAAAGTTTGATTGCACCTCCAGCGCTATTCCCGGGTTATTGTACAAGCGCAAGAGAAGCGTGTTATGTACGAGAGAAAGAGAGAGAGAGAGAGAGAAAGAGTAAAATTTGAAGCTCGACACGCTCGCGAAGCGAGGGTGTTTCCGGCAATCGAGTATTACATTCCACTCGAGAGATTCTGACTCGTAATAATCCTGTTCCGTATTATGCGATACGAGTACGTACGGGCTGCGAATAACACAACTGATACGTCTTTTGCCCGAGATAATTGACTTCCTGTCATAGTAGAAATGGAAACGTAATAATGCGATCTAATGAGACAGCGTTATGCATAATCCCATGTACGTATTGCCAACTGGCTTGGCGTTGGCGCTGTACTGACGCCGGAGCTGCCAATACTGGCAGGCTACCAAGGGCCAAGCCTTCCCCAAGTCAAAATCTACATTGGCACAATTTTGGGTTGTTAACACCTGTCCAACTTCTGGTGCCGTGAATCGGCTCGACACTGTTTGCGGGTATTGGCTCAGAACGTGTGCCCCGTTTTGGGCCAGATATTATTGCCAGTTTTGTGACAAACTCTAAATCAATACTTTGCCGGTACATGCCCAAATATAGACTGAAAACTTGGCTTAGTCTTGGCTCAGTACTGACACCAGAGCTGCCAATACTGGCAAACTGTCAAGAGCCAGCACCAGCCCAAGTCAAAATCTGTATTGACACAATTTTGGGTTGTTAACACCGGTCCAACTTATGGTGCCGTGAATCGGCTCGACACTGTTTGCGGGTATTGGCTCAGAACGTGTGCCCCGTTTTGGGCCAAATATTATTGCCAGTCCTGTGACAAACTCTAAATTAATACTTTTTCGGTACATGCCCATGTATAGATTGGAAACTCGGCTCAGTTTTGGCTCAGTACTGACGCCAGAGCTACTGATACTGGCAAACTGTCAAGAGCCAGTACCAGCCCAAGTCAAAATCAATATTGGATCATTTTTGTACATTTAATTTATTATTTATAAATTAGCAATTAGGAATGGTCGATGAACGAATTTAAAACTGTTATTCCATTATTTTTGAAAACCCTGTAAATTAAAAAAAAAAAAAAAAAAGTACTTGACCGGGATTTGAACCCGTTATCCTCGAATCGACGAATTTGGCACTTTTGTTCCTTAAATAATCATTTTTAAAAAAAATTAAAAATTTAGAAATTATTTTTTTTTACGAGTGTCTCCGGCTTGGTAGTCCGGACGTTTTCCCGTCGAAATTAATTTTGGGCCTACCTGAGATTTTAACTGAGACCTACCTAACGAGCTACCTAACGACTGACACGCTACCACTACGCTATTATTTCCTTATTATTTTCGTGTATTTAAATGACATTAGTGTACGAGTTCTGATGGAAAGGCAACGAATGTTTCACTTGCATCGATTTAAATGAAATTTGGTACCCGAATGTTTTTGAGGGCGCTGACTACGAATCTGGCATCAGATTTTCAAAATTCAAAATGGCGGATCCAATATGGCGGACGTAAAATCGAACAGTGCGGTACCAATTTTCCAAAAACTCTGTACTTGGGGATTTTTGGGGTCGCTGATTACGAATCTGACATCAGATTTTCAAAATTCAAAATGGCGGATCCAATATGGTGGACGTAAAATCTAAAAATAGTACCAATTTTCCAGAAACTCTGTACATGGGAGTTTTTGGAGTCGCTGATTACGAATCTGGTATCAGATTTTCAAAATAAAAAATGGCGGATCCAATATGGCGGACGTCACATCGAAAAATCGTATCAATTTTCCCGAAACTCTATACTCGACGGTTTTTGGGGTCAATGCAAGGCCAGTTCCGGCACAGGCCTATATCTGTCTGTTTCTGTCAAGACTGGGATAAGGATGATAACAAACACGAGCATCATTTGGCGTTGACACAATTACATCTTCCTTTTACCACATGAGATTTTTAATATTTTATTTTTATTCTTTTTACCTTTCCATCCTCTTCACCTGGTGGATCCAACTTTTTTCAATTTATCGGTCGACCAATGCACTAACGCGCTGAGGTGCTCAGTTCGAGCGACTCTGAGTACTTAAAGTATTATCTATTTTTTAATAAAAACGGATCGAAAATCTGTAGGAATATTTCCGATCCTAGGTAATTTTAATAAGTATATGGCCTAGACTATGGCTTACAATCAATATAGTCAAGAAAACATAAAAATATAGAAAAGATATAAAAGGCAGATCAACTAAGTTTGTCTGTGGCATACATGAGGGAAAGCTCGAATGAACAATGATACAATAAATGTTGGCTCAGCACACGCCCGATATTAAGACGACTTACAGTAGTGCAATGGCAACGCCCAATCGACATACGAAAAACAAATATTCCACTGTATGCCAGGTACTGAGCCAACTTCTGGACTTATGCAGTACTAATTTGAATTCGAGTCTTACAACAAAAGTCAGCCCAGCACATAGCCAATACTGAGACAGCTGTAGGGTGTCTCACGAAATAATTCGCAGCCAGCATAAATCAGAACATCGGCTAAGTCTGTCTCCAGTACTGGGTCGATTCTCGGCTGTATACTAAGATAGTCGGTACCCCATTGATATACTGTATGTCGGCCCAACACGCACCCGGTATTACGACGAATCACAGTAGTGCATTGGCATCGTGCGATCGACATACGAAATACAAATGTCGTCCCATTATATGCCCGGTACTGAGCCAACTATTCGGTTTATGCAGTACTTATTTGAATTCGAGTCTTACAACAAAAGTCAGCCCAGCACATAGCCAATACTGAGACAGCTGTAGGGTGTCTCACAAAATAATTCGCAGCCAGCATAAATCAGAACATCGGCTAAGTCTGTCTCCAGTACTGGGTCGATTCTCGGCTGTATACCAAGATAGTCGGTACCCCATTGATATACTGTATGTCGGCCCAACACGCACCCGGTATTACGACGAATCACAGTAGTGCATTGGCATCGTGCGATCGACATACGAAATACAAATGTCGTCCCATTATATGCCCGGTACTGAGCCAACTACTCGGTTTATGCAGTACTTATTTGAATTCGAGTCTTACAACAAAAGTCAGCCCAGCACATAGCCAATACTGAGACAGCTGTAGGGTGTCTCACGAAATAATTCGCAGCCAGCATAAATCAGAACATCGGCTAAGTCTGTCTCCAGTACTGGGTCGATTCTCGGCTGGATACTAAGATAGTCGGTACCCCATTGATATACTGTATGTCGGCCTAACACGCACCCGGTATTACGACAAATCACAGTAGCGCATTGGCATCGTGCGATCGACATACGAAATACAAATGTCGTCCCATTATATGCCCGGTACTGAGCCAACTATTCGGTTTATGGAGTACTTATTTGAATTTGAGTCTTACAACAAAAGTCAGCCCAGCACATAGCCAATACTGAGACAGCTGTCGGGTGTCTCACGAAATAATTCGCAGCCAGCATAAATCAGAACTTTGGCTAAGTCTGTCTCCAGTACTGGGTCGGTTCTCGGGTGTATACCAAGATAGTCGGTACGCCAATGATAAACTCCATGTCGGCCCAACACGCACCCGGTATTACGAAGACTCACAGTAGTGCATTGGCATCGTGCGATAAACATACGAAATACAAATATCGTCCCATTGTATGCCCGGTACTGAGCCAACTATTCGGTTTATATGCAGTACTAATTTGAATTCGAGTCTTACAACAAAAGTCAGCCCAGCATATAACCAATACTGAGGCAACTGTCGGGTGTCTCACGAAATAATTCGCAGCCAGCATAAATCATAACTCGGCTAAGTCTGTCTCCAGTACTGGGTTGATTCTCGGGTGTATACCAAGATAGTCGGTACCCCAATGATATACTGTATGTCGGCCCAACACGCACCCGGTATTACGACGAATCACAGTAGTGCATTGGCATCGTGCGATCGACATACGAAATACAAATATCGTCCCATTGTATGCCCAGTACTGAGCCAACTATTGGGCTTATGCAGAACTTATTTGCACTCGAGTCTTACAACAAAAGTCAGCCCAGCATATAACCAATACTGAGACAACTGTCGGGTGTCGCACGAAATAAGTCGCAGCCAGCATAAATCATAACTCGGCTAAGTCTGTCTCCAGTACTGGGTCGATTCTCGGGTGTATACCAAGATAGTCGGTACCCCAATAATATACTGTATGTCGGCCCAACACGCACCCAGTATCACGACGAATCACAGTAGTGCATTGGCATCGTGCGATCGACATACGAAATACAAATATCGTCCCATTGTATGCCCGGTACTGAGCCAACTATTGGGCTTATGCAGAACTTATTTGCACTCGAGTCTCACAACAAAAGTCAGCCCAGCATATAACCAATACTGAGGCAACTGTCGGGTGTCTCACGAAATAATTTGCAGCCAGTACAAACCACAATATTGACCCAGTGTATCTCCTGTACTGAATCAACTATCGGCTGAGTCCCATATATGTTTACTCGTCAGTACTAGTCATCAGCATTTGCCCAGTACTGGGCAAAGCATTTATCTGTACTGAGCCAGTACTACCAAACGAAATTTGGCAGTCGGGTTTGTGCCAATTTTGTGCCATATGGGTAGATCCGGCAATGCTCCGGCATTCGTACATGGGATATAGGCGGTCGATTGCAGGCACAATATATCGTGTTCGTGTCATGGGGTACTTGATACTTTCACGATTTTTCGATAACATATACTTCGAGAGAAGTCACGGGGGCGGGATTCGGAAATTTTCAAAAAAATCGATATTCCTTTTCTCGCATTTTCCTACAACCCCAAGTTTCTAGTACAATCGCAGAATCAGCAAAAAAAAAATACATTTCTTCGTCACGCGCTTAAATCGTACGCCCCCCCCCCTCCTCCGTTTTTCTCGAAACTACATTTTTTAAGTGGTACGCAAGAAATCTCGAAAAAAAAAAACCGGGTCATCGAATCGAAAAACCATTATGTTAGACTTTAGACAACGTCTTTAAATATATATACGTGTACGAAAGTCTATTGCCAATTTGTGGGATAACGTCCAAATTTCCGGAGTATATTCGTCAAAAAAAAAATTAATGATTAATCAAATAAATGATACATTTAATGCATATCATATTTCGAGTTTCATTTCGAATTTATTCGACGCCTCGAGCAAATACGTTCGTATTACAAAAAAAAAAATCAACCATTTAAAAAATTAAGCATTCCTTGAGAATACCGAATTCACATTATTGCGGGTACATTGTCTTTGAGGGGCTTATCTCATCAATGAAGGTTCCGTTGCGAAATGGAATAACAAATTGAAGGGAAACCAGCGTGAAAGGTATATACATTGCAAAAAGAAAAAATGCAGTCACGCTGCTCCCTTTGTGCGTCGCTGTTCACCTTGTTACTTTGTAGATTTGCTCGTCACGAGAGTACGGCGCGATATATCCATGGATCGGAAAAAAGCTCACATAAAAGCTTTTTTTTTTTTCGTTACGCAACCTCCGCGTGTCTACATTTTTACATATATGCGGCTTATAACAATGGGGTATTTCCGGTGTTACAGCCACACGGTCCAGAGGGTAATTCTCGTTTTTTTTTTGTTTTTATTTTATTTTTTTCATAACGTCGCGTCAGTCAGGCAAGCGTGAATATAATATAACGAAAGGTGGGACGGCGTGTATTGCGAGATCGTCAAATACGCTGAGTAAACATTTTACAGAATTTGACACTCTACTTTTTTCGTCCGTCCTCGTCCTGAGAACTACTCATTAAGAGAAAAATTTCACGGAAAAAAGCGTCCTACGTTCATTCATATCGTGCTATACCCAACTCCTGGTACATTATACCAGTGCGGAGAATTACCGGCTGACCTCCTTGCCTCTAGGCCACTCTCCGCTAATGGTCACACGCGAGAGCCAACTGAGCGACTTGCCTTTTCCACGCGGAGCTTACCCGAAGGCTGATTACATGCTTTATATATATACATACATACATATATATATACACGGTGGGACCCCCAGTTTTTTTTCTTCTACCAACCTTGCAATAATGATGATAGTTCAGTCACCAGAGATTTTTTTCTTGCAAAAATTCACTCGCGCAATTTTTTGCTTTTTTAAAAATCCTTCAAGGATGTCCCCAAAGTATAAATCCAAGTTTGCGCATCGAGGGAAAATTATACTTCAGCCACCATCTTGGGAAACAGTTTTTTTTTTTTTCGATACATTCATTAACCATCTCGAAATCATTTTCATGAAATTTTGACGTGTCGTAACTCGTTAAATACCGTCCTTATAGACACGAGTTCCCGATAAAAGTTGTAGAGAATTTTGTGCTTTACGAAAATGATTCCTATCATTTTTTTCATAGGGGCAACCGTTCCCGAGATATTTTGAGAAAAAATAAAATAAATCCCTATCGAGTCGGGCAATAAAATAATATTTTCAATATTTAACGATAAAATGAGAAATTCTGAAGTTTCATAGCTTATATTCTCACGGTACATGGCTCGTTCCAGCGCAGCACGATAATTCTCAATGTCCAATTACCGTGGAACTGCCAATGACGTTGTCCATAGGATGTTTGGTACACGCACAGGCCGGGTGTGTCATTGCACCCGCGAAACGCGCAGTCGGCAACGAAGCCGCATTGGCGTGTCATTATACGCGCTCAACGCATATTGTTCTATTTCACGCTCGGCTAATATAAATTAGTTCTCCGCTGCGCGTACAAGGCTGCGCACGCGCCTGTAAGCGACCGCGCGAGAACGTTTATGCCGTTGGTAAAGTTGACTCGATTGGGCTCGTTCATCCGCGCTTGTGTCGAGGGGGACTCAATGCCCTTCGCGGGAATAATATAAGGGTCGCTTCGGAGGCAGTATTGATACGAAACTGAGAAAATTTTGTCCATATCCCGACTCGAAGTGAGCCTCGGGAGCAAGAGAATGCGAAGAAGATGACGCGTTACCGGAAGGCGAAGTCATGAAAAGAGAGGGAGAGAAACGTTCATTGGGGAGTCCGACTATTCACGGAGTTATACTACTGTTTCCGTCTCGTTGAAAATATCGGCCGTGTCCTTTGGCAATATGAACCCAATAACAGCCGAGAGAATACCTTTATTGCCGGAGGTTGGCGAACAATCAAAAGAAAAAAAGACAACAGTGAAAATAATATCTACTCTCGCTTCGTCGTTCTCTCTCGTATCCCGGCAGGTATCGTCCTTTAACCGGGCTGAAAGTATACCTGCGTTTTCTTCCTTTTTCCTCCATTTACCCGTATGTTTGTTTATTATCACGGTCGCAGAGAGTATCGTTTGCAGGAAATGAGACAACGGGATCGTCGACTCAGTGTCGTTGCTGTTCTAGCAGTAACGTCGACGATCCCGTTTTCTCGCTGTCTTACTGTCGACATTACTGTATATTGTGTTGACAGCGATATAGAGAGAGATCCTTGAGAGAATGGAGACGTGCTACAGTGACCCCAATACTTAGTCGACTGTGTATCACTCGCGCATACAGGATCGCAAGAGCTCCTCTCGCTTAGTCAATGGAACTATACGAGCGCCTCGCTACAATGACGACCGAAAAATTTACGAAAGCACGGGACAACGGGTGTTCTAAATACAACAGGTGGAGCTGAGACTGCGCCGAGGCTGGTCGAGGATTGCGACGAGACATCTACGATTTCGGACAAGAGGATCGAGATGGACACGATCAGTATATGACGGTCTTCGGTATTAGTCAAGATGAAAACATTTGAGCTAATCTTTTTTTTTTTATATTCTTATTAATTATTTTGTTTCCTCATAGAGGAAGCTTTATTTGATGTTTTTTTTTTTAGTTTTCAGCGTCAATGTATTCAAAATGTGCGAAAACGTCGAGAAAGCACATTTATAAAAAAATGTCCAGACGTGTGTGTATTGCAAAATTGAATCGTCTGTAACTCAAATAATCGGTTGAGCTACAGCGCTGTAATTTCACAGTCAAGTAAATCATGATAACCCGTTTATTTACTGTAATGTTTATACAAATTCATAATGTGATGAAGATTTTATGTCATTTTCAGTTTTTCGAAAAATGGTCGTACTCATCGCTCTAACTTTCGGAAATTTGGCGATATATCGTGCCAATTTGTTTTACGTAAATGGATTATCATGAAAGGGCGGTTGGTTTTGAATTTGAAAATAATCGATTAAGGGGTTCAGATTTGATGAAATTTTCGGTTTTTTGAAAAAATGGGTGTACCTGCTCAAACTTGTAGAAAATTTTGAGATATCGTGCTAAATTTTTTTACATATCATTCGAATCACCCTACAATAATCCTATAGTATTATTGAAGGATGAATTGAGTTTAGCGAAAGTCGATGAAGGGGTTCAGATTTTATGAATTTTTGAATTTTTCGAAAAATTTATGTTGAAATTTTTGTTGCTTAAATTTTCAATCAAACACAGAATATCATTAAAGGATGATTCGCATTTAATTAGGCGACAGCCGATGAAGGTTTTAATTTTATAATGCTATTTCAATGTTATTTATTGCTTTAATATTCTATTTATACCTTTTTATTCAATTCTAATTAATCTTCAGAAGTTTTGTTTGAACTCGCAGCACTATAAAAAAAAAAAATCTCGTATCAATAATGTTTTCAAGAAAAAAGTTTTCGAAATCGTACAATGATTTCGGTAAAGATTCTCCAGTTTACCGAATGCCATATTCGATTTTTTCTAAATATACCGAATTCCAGGGGTACCTCAAAAATTAGCGATCGAGAAATCAAATACAATTTTTTTCAAATTTTGATCGGCTATTTTGAATCTTTAAAATGTCAGATTAGGATCCGACGAGCTCGAAACTCCTTTGGTATTTCTAATGTCAAGTCATATGATTAATTTTCCTGAACTCTAACGATTTTTCCGGGTTTTGGTCCACCATGACGAATCAGATGCTCGTAATTTCAAAAACCTGTTATTGGATTCTCATAATACGCGACCTTCAATGCCATTGGGATCCTCGTTTTCATTGAAATCTTAAAAAAATTTCTTTTCTCTATCTTTCGCTGAACTTTAAGGGTAAGTATAAAAATGGCAATTATCTAAAAGAATCCATACTTTATGGTCGTGGAACAGAGAGAACGAAGAAGGAGTGTTTGATAGAGAGCGGATGACTTCAGGGATCTTCATTGACGTTACATATATATACGTGACGTCGGCAGGCTTCGTCGTTTTAACGAGATCCTGCCTGAGTGAGAATCTTTCATCGCCCTGGGGTTCTATTTCTTTTTGTCTTTTTGTCTCTTTCTCTCTCTCTCTCTCTCTCTCTCTCTCTCTCTCTCCCTCTCGCGTATATTTCTCTTCGTCCCATTCTCGCTGTCGCGCACTCCAAACGTCTGCAGCCAGGAGTCACGCGCGGTGAAAACCACGTTGACCGACTTGTTGAAAAATTCCACTGTCTCCCGAGACAGCTGTCCCGCAGCATGAAGGGGAAAAGTAAAAAAAACGAAGGCAGCGAGACAGAGAGGTTCCCGCGGGATTCAGGAAGTACGCTGGGACATAATTGTGAACGATTACGAGAGAAGAATTGTCAGGTTTTCACTTTTACGAGTTACAAAAAAAAAAAACTGCCAGGGATCGGAGAATTGACGCGTGGTTATATATAGACTGCCTGATCAATCTTTAGGTTTTTTAAATTTAGAATAACAAGAATGGAACAATGAGAAAGATTGAAAAAATTCAGGATAATACGCACGATAATTGTCCCAAGTATGTCAAAAGTTTCAAAGCAATTTGTAAGTAAACTTGAATCACCCACTAACCTCATGCGGGCTAACTCGACGCAACTAATCGGGATCTACGTCAAGTCTCGACGAGTTCTTGTTGGCTTCAACGAACCGATATCGCCCCCCCCCCCCCCCCCTTTATAATCAATCTAGGCCTTGATAGAAGTAAGCCTGAACGTATTTGCCAAAGATGATAGCCCCAAATCGCGTAAAACAGAATTACATGAGAAACTTGGGAAATGCATCGCTCATCTATGTGATTTTTTCCAATCGATCTGACAGTCGATTCAAAACCCTTTGGGATTCTGGTGCTCCTCGAGCAAACCCGCATGCAACGTTTCTTGATGCTTGTACGAACGAACTCAATGGCAAACACCATCAGAGTCTTATAAAAGGACAAAAAAAAAAAGCAATTCTCTCCCTCTCGGTGATTCAACACACCGCGGCGTCAGTGAAAGGGTTTCCCCCATTCGAGTAATAGGAAGGGCCAGTGCTGCTTTTACTCAGGAGATCGTCAAAGCCCACCGCACATGAATGTGTGGCTGTCGGTTTGATACTCAAAAGGAATTTCAATCAACGTAACACCATACCGGATCGATCCGTGTAACGACACAAAGTGCGTCTATCATAATTATGGTTGAGATGAATTTACACGTGCCTGAACTAACGAATTATTCACGCTTACGAGGCATACGCGATGGGACATTTAAGACTCTACCCGAAACTTCGATACCCGATATAATATCATCCTCTACCAGAATTTACGCTCTTCGAACAAACCTATACGAATTGCATTACAACGAGAATCATCGAGAATCACGCGTCTGTCGACCAATTTGATCGTTGGATCGAAAAGAAGTCGAAAATTGAATGAAAATCGGTGAAGCTATTTTACCGAGTAGCGGGTCCGGACTCAGCCGCCATCGAGCGTGCTCCATATTTGTGAATCATAATGTATACGTATGAGAGGGAAGAGGTTCGAATAAATTCGAAAAAATTCGAAAAAAAAAAAAATAAATAAATGAAGAAAAAAAGAAGAAGCTCGAATCACGAACGAGGCAAGGGTTAGCAAATAATTTGTGCAACCGATAATAGAGAATAAAGCAGCGGCGAACGACGCACCTATACCTCTACATATATATGTATCATTGTCGCTTCGAATGCGAGGACCGGATATATGTGGAGTGGCAGAATTGCGGAATCGCGGTTGAACCACGCACCAATTGAGTCTACTCTGTTCTATACCCTCTGGTAGCTTCTCTCAATGCAGTGTGTGTGTGTCCGTGTGTGTGTATTATATATATATAAATATGTCGGTTCTCGACGATATACGCCTTCGTCTCGTTAACCCCCGGGGCTCTCCGGTTCACCGACCGATAGCATTGCTGTGTACCTGCAGCCGTTTCGAAATGACGTCGTTTCGCGGACGTGACCAAATGCGACCACCGTGTTATAATGATGCGTGCTGTTGGTCGTCACCCTGAAAGGGATCCAACGGTTTGCGGGCAACAGAACGTCACGTGATGTTAAGATCTTCTTATCGAGCTTATGTATATGCATCTATTTAAATTTGTGTAATACGTATACATATAAGGGTGGTCTTTATTTGGGGTAGAACAAAATATTGATGAATTCACTCCCCAGATCAGCTCTATATATATATACATATATATACAGTACGACTTCCGAATAAGAACGCCCGGAATAAGAACGGTTCCCCTATTTCTCGTTCGAGCGCTTCCCCCACTCCGACTCGAACTCCGAGGTCGAGTCACGCTCGAGTGAATCGAAAAGGAGAGAGAGAGACAGAGCGAGTCCGAGAGCGTGGAGCGCGCGCCTGGTGGGGGTACCAGAAATATAGACAAAACTCTTCCCCTTGGGAGCTTTACCGTTCTTATTCGGAGGTCGGACTGTATAACAAAAACTGTGCAAAAGCTCAGCGCACTATCTCAAAGGGAAGAGGTGCCTCTGAGGACAAACTTTTTTTTTCATTTGAATAACATGAATCTTTGTGACGTTCTTACTTTCTATTGTTCGTTATCACATTCTAGGCGCTAAAAGGATCTGGGATTTGGCACATCTCTCGAATATATTCTACGCAACCCTCTGAAAATAACTGGAAGTCTCTTGCATCTTTTATTATAACGCTCTAAGCTATGATATTTGATGTGAACAAAAATTTTCGAGGTATATCACGGTTTATTTCTACTGCACGTATTTTTTTTTTTTTAATAATATTTTAGTGATTTTCGGTTCTTAGTATACACACGAAGTAAAACGTATATACACACACATACACACGTATATAGTATACACACGAAGTTGAACGCTCCAGAACCTATTTCCTTCGAAATGCACGAGCCGCCACCCTCCTTCGAAGCTACTAGGCCCTTATTTGCATATTTCAGTGCTGGGTAACCTTTCCTTTACTCTATTTTTACCCTCTGCTAGTCCCCTAAACCTCTTCTGGATCTCAAATATTTGACCGACAAGAACTTACAAACTTCTTTAGGTAAGGACTTAAGGTAAGGACAATCTGAACTGAAGATTTGGGATTAAAAGGTGGCTAAGCAGGGTCGAGACTGGAGACTTTGGGTCTAAAAAAAGAAGCCATGTAGGGTCAAAACTTGATGATTCTGGGCAGTTATTTAAAAGCACCATACAAAATCCGTCATTATTTTGTGGATTTAGTTATAAGTATAGTATATTATATGTACCCCTGACAATCGAACGTTTATTTTTATTTTGTACATACACTAAGAACCGAAAATCACGAAAATATTATCCAAAAAATACGTGGATAATAAATCGTGATTTATCTCGAAAATAACTATAAAGCGTAATAATAAAAGATGCAAGTATGACATCCAATTCTTTTCAGATGATTACATAGAATATATTCGAGAGATTTGCCAAACGTCACAAAAACTCATGCGTTGTTCAAATAGAAAAAAAAGTTTGTCCTCAGAAGTTTGTCCATTGAGATTTTGAGCTGAGCTTTCGCTCAGATTTTTTAAAATATATTCGGAGCCGACCTGGGGGGTGAATCCATCGAAATTTTGTTCAACCCCAAATAAGGACCTCCCGAAACTTTGTTCGTGTATATTCATTGTAAATGAGTGTTAAACGACAAGCGAGTTCCCAGGCTGCCTTGGTTATTAAACGAGAGACTTCAATATGACTAAATGGAGGTCGAGATCGGGAGGCTTTCATTGATGCCGTGCCAGCCAACAGCCACGCCAGTACACATATCTTCTGCACACACACACACACACACACGTATATATGTATATCTGGTATATTTGGTATATTTGGTATATTTATATAATGTATATTTGGGTCCCCGATGCTCCTCACCATTTTCTTTTTCGTGTTTTCCCGTCTTTTTCTTTTTAATATGTTGCAGAGGCAACGCGAGAAATCAAAATTCCACGTAAATTTTCCGATCTCTCCGAAATTTAATTAGCTCGTCGTCGAAACGATAGTGTCAAATTAAAAAAAAAACTGTGACACATGCCATCGACGAAATAACTCAATTTTTTAACAGCTATATTTGTGTTCGTTTGTCCAAAATATTTTCTCAAAGTTTATCTGGTATGAAATTTTCATCAACTTTTGGCATTAATTTTTACGTCAATTGAGAGATTATAAGTTACTTGTGAAAATTCGTACGAGAGTGAAATGAATTTTGTGAGAGTCGCGATTAGAACGTAAGGGCAGATGAGAATTTTGACGTCGATAAATCGTCGGCTGTGGGGACGGGAAGCTTCGTCAGATTAATGACGTAACTCTTTCTCGGTGAATATCAAACATAAAATTGGTTACGTGTGACAGGGATATGTGTATGTTTTTTTTTTCTGTGTGGCTCGACGATTGCATGGCCGGGACATTTGTTTTCCTGCTCTTTTCGTAGAGAATGGGAAACGGTGAAGCACAGAGCGGTGTAAATTGCTCACTGTTGAAAAGCTCCTGCAACACTCGGTGCTTTCAGTCGAATACATTTCGGAGTTTCAATTTACAGTTACATTCCCAACCTCAATCACCCCCCTCCACTCCCCGCCGCCTCATGTAACCTCGATTTCCCTGCTGAAAACGAGTTGGTTAAGATCGGTTTTGCCTCTATTGGTATTGTCGTTTCACTTTTGTATGACAAACAGGACAATCAGAACTGAAATAAACTTTCAGACGATAATCATTCAGATGGTGTGATTAATTTGACAAATTATCAATTTAAAAAAAAATCAATTTCGCTCCTTTAAAATTTTTTAAAATTAATTGAACCGGTTTTTAAATTTTTCAAATGATTTTACGATTTCTCCGTGCGTCAACATTCGTTACCGGATTTTTTTTTTTTTTAATTTAGGCAAAACCCGAGATGACGAACCTGCATCTTTTTTCTTTCAGCTTGGAACTAGCATTGCTGAAGACTCTTGCAATTCATCGAGGGTTTCGGGCAAATAAAAAGTACGTAGACTGTCTTACAATTGTATTTGTAGGAGAGGACTAAATCGGTGAACCAAGTTGCAGGATTACACTCATTCATCATCACCAGGGATCGTGTGGCCTAGCGAATGTAAATGTATCATTCCTCCTCTCGAGGGAGGAGGGGTGGGGGGGGGGGGACTACTACGGATATGACTGCGTTCCCCATGTCCTTTGCAGAGATTGACAGATTGATACGACGATAATTGCGGGGGCAGGGTGACTCTCTCGTTTCGAATTTCCTGCCGATCTCACAGTCGAGCCGACGAGATGGTTCTACTGCCGATGGTATTATTGCACCGCAAGCTCTTTGTCTCGCGCTCTCTCATCTCTTTCTTTCTCGGTTGGGCGAATTATATTCGACGGATATAGGGACGCAGACGTGCCTGACAATGAGGGCAGACACTCGGACTCGAGAATTAAACGATTTAGGGTGAAAGAGACAGCGGCGAGACAGAGAGTGACAAAGCCCGGTTAAAGCAACTAACAAAAAATGATGGCAAAACGACCAAGAGAAAAAAAAAAATATTGTAAATACAAATATTTTCGCTAAATATTGGATTTTATGGGTAAACATCGATTTAATATGAGGGGTTTTTTTTTTTGCATTTTTCAGAAAAAAAAATTGCAAAAATACGATCATCTTTGTATGTGACCGTTTTTTATTTACACCATGGGGGGGGGCCTCAAAACGAAAAAAAAATTAAAATCTTTGATTTCAACATACTGAATGCTGATACTAAAAAATTATCACACTATAGTCGAGTCATCGTGGCAAAAAAGCTTTATATTTATGCATGCACTCGCAAATCGTGATAATAATATCAATGGTAATAATATATATCAGTTGCATTGTACTAATCGCAATAATCACAATAATTATAATAATCATAGTAGCATAGTAATGACAGTGGATAATAGAATTTTATGAGACAGTAACACGCTATGATATAGTTAACCCTATTCGATTGAAATGATTATGAAATTGTTCTTTAGACTCATCGACGAAAACAAAACAAAAAATGTATTCAAAAATATATTTTTTATGCGCGACGTATATTTCGGTGGTAAAAAATATTTCCGGTTATATTTTTCTTTTTCATGGAGGCCATATCTAACGTACTTTTTTCCTTCTACGAATGATCTGCCTGATGAAATTTGCTTTTATAACTACGAATATTGAATCGTCGAATGAGCCTATAAAACGTCCGGTCGAATTGCCGAATCGTAAGAAAAACTGGTACAACATGCTCGTGCTAAAGTATTCTCTCTTACCTCGTATGCCGATATACACAGGACCGAGAGCCGTGCGTCTCGTCGATTTTTCGTGACTCGCGTGTCGAAGAAGAACGAGAAACGCGCGCGCGCGCGCGTACAGATGCGCGTCAATGGCACTATGTGTATCCTGCGAACAAGAGTTCAAATGGAATAAACTTTAAATCGGATTACGCGCGCTTCGAAGTTGGCACAAGTTATGAGCACCAACGAGAGTAGTTAAGGGGCTTAATTTCGTCGCTACTCGCTCGCGTTGAGTATGTGCACGAAGCGTTGGGAGTAGGACGCGAAGAGACGATGATCAAACGAGGATACGATGGCTATATATACGTGTAAGGCAAAACATGTGCAAAGTTAACGCTTATGTTTGTCGCTTGTTCGGTAAATGCAACGGATAAGATTGTTGTTAATATTATTTAAGTTTTCTGTGAATTCATGAAAAATTACAATGATTCAGTTCGTCTTTCATGGGTGAAAAATAAAATGCGTACATCGAACAACGCGAAGAGTACATTAGAGCAAAAGTATAACTGATATAAATGGAGGTACGTGCGGGTATCGAGGAATATGCGTATGGAGCACGAACGACCTCGCGAAAACATCTGGCGACGCGAAGTTATTCGACGGAAAAGTTTTTCGGTCGAATAACAGCGCGTATATATACATATAGCAAACCCGGAGAGCCGTCCTCACGTTTCCGGTATTCCTCGTAAATACCTCAGGAGCATCTCTTTGCATTTCGAGGGGCCGTAAATCCTAATCGAATCTCCTCTCGTTCGGTTCAGATGATCGAGAGTATAGAATAGATATATCATATAGCAAAGAGATTATCGTTATCGTCATGCACAACCAGATGACCGTTTGAGGCAAAAGGGGATGAAATACGATAAGTAAATTGTATACATCGGACGTACCCTCTCCTATCGAGAGTTTCCCGTTATATATGCGCGCGCTCAACCACGCACGATCGAAAACCTTTCTCGTTTCTTCGATTAGCACGATAAACGATAGTTCTCCCTCGTTTACGAAATACTCGTTGTATCGAGTGAACAAAATAACAAATGAAAATCAACGTACACGAGAGATAAAGAGAGAGAGAGATAAAGAGAAGTAGTGAGGGCGCATGTATGATCGCATAATACACGCGAAAGCATTAAATCCGTGCTTGCTGCAAAGACGCGTGTTCATGGCAAACCAACGTGTGTGAGGGATGCATGAACCATGAATGTGTGGTCGATGATATTGCATGTCAAGTGTACAAAGACAGAAAGATGTATCCGATACCATTTCACAATGACAAACTAGAATACGCCAGTTTACAATTTTAAGCATATTATATGTTATGTATTAGGGTGCGGTCCTTATTTGGGGCTGGAAAAAATTTCGATTCAGCCACCCCTCGGATTTTGGCTCGAAATATATTCAAAAAAATCTGTGTAAAAGCTCAGCTCTCTATCTCAATGGGAAAGGGTGCCCCCATGAGGACTAACTTTTTCGCATTTAAATAACGAGCGTTCTTCTTATGTTCCCGCACTTCGATTTTTATTTATCACATTCTAGGGAGCGCTAAAAGAATCGGTGACTTGACACATCGCTCTCGAGTAATACCGCATGTGAGCTTCTGAAAAGAACTGCAAGTCTCTTGCATGTTTTATTGCTACGCTTTAAACAATCACATTTGTTATTAACAATCATTATCTTGGTATTTCATGATTTTTTCTTACTTGACGTATTTTTTGGATAATATTTGAGTGATTTTTGGTTCAAGAAGAATCAGGTCGTCTATATTCAAGAACAACTGAAATATTTACAATTGAATTTTCACGCTGATATTTGTCGTTGTAATCAGATTTGCGTATGTGACGCCGCAAACGGACAATAAGAGTGCAAGGAAGAATTGGAGAGGAGGAGATTCCGAATTCTCGAAGTCGAAAAAAAATTCCTCATTCAAAAAGAAGATACCATTATTAAAGGGTTTTCCTGAAAAATCTACTCGTTGATAATCTGGAAATTTCCCTGTATTCATCCACAAATAAATTTTGTTTCTTTTACAGTTATCTAAAGTATTGATGTTTCATTTCTCTATCCTTGTCGGCCATTTCCTAGGTACTATACAAAATCCGTCAATACGTTGTGGATTTATTTATATATATATATATATTATGTATGTTCTTGACGATCGAACGTTATTTTTATTTAATATGGACATTAAGAACCGATAATCACTCAAATATTATCCAAAAAATACGTCAAGTAAAAAAAAATCATGAAATACCAAGATAACGATTATTAATATCAAATATGATTGTTTAAAGCGTAGTAATGAAACATGCAAGAGGCTTCCGGTTCTTTTTAGAGCCTGACATGCGGTATCACTCGAGAGATGTGCCAAGTAAACGATTTTTTTAGCGCCTAGTACGCGATAATAAAAATCGAAGTGGGAACATCAGAAAAACGTGTTATGGGAAAAAGTTAGTCCCCATGGGGGCACCCTTTCGCATTGAGATATAGAGCTGAACTTTTACATAGATTTTTTTTTAAATATATTTTGAGCCAATCTGGGGGGCGGACGCATCGAAATTTTTTTCAGCCCCGATTATAAGGACCACCCTAATATGAATATATGTATATATGAATCTGAAATACGAGATTGCAGATCCTCTACAGCAAATTTACACGGTGCGGTCACATCGGATTCGAGTGTGCATTAGTATTTTAGTTTGCACATACATTAATGTTCTGGTAAAATACACGTGTCGTCAATGCATCACATATACACGATCACAATGTAAGCGTACGAAATGCTGGTATGCATGTATACATGCGTTTACGGGGAAGCTTGGGCGATCTGCCAAATGAGACGCAAATGCTCGGGGATATACTGTACAATTCGGATGGATGAGATCGACCCATAAAGGAAAAACGGGAGAATCGTTGTGCATCATCGATTGAAATCCGTAAAAATATCTATGTGCGTGCCAGGATTTATTTACTTTAATCTCACGATAATCATAACATCCTACGTGAACTAATTACACGATGGTTGTTGAAATAAGAAAATTTCGATCGTGCCGACCTCTGGTTTTTTTGATCCAACAAAGTTTCTCATCGGAAGAGAGTGTTATCCTCGTATGGCTCTGGTACGATTGCGCGACTGCGCTGGATCTCGTTGACATAAATTTATCGAATAAAGGTCTTCGATCTTGTTGCAACTATACACTATATAGTAAAGGGGATTAGCAGGGAGAAAAAGACAAGAAAAGAGAGTTGGGACGTTTGCCTCGATCTCCGTGGAAAAAGAAAAATTGTTAGTCGAAAAGCTCCGAGCTAAAAAGAGAGCGAGAGAGAGAGAGAGAGAGAGAGAGGAAGACAGACAGATAGTGCGGAAGATAAAAGGACTCGGGTATGAGAGCGTAGCTTCGTTAATAATTCACCAGTTCGACGGAGTGCGCGTCTCGTTCTCAAGATTTTATCGGTTCAAGGGTAAAATAAAATGATGAAAAAAAGCATCCACCGGGGCATGAAGAAAAGCTCTACCTTTCGCCCATCCCCTGTCCTATCGATCTTTTCTCTTCCATCCTCGTATACGTTTCTCACGCTCATTTTAAAGCTAGATTTGCGTCAACGAAAGCACCAGAGTGTGTGTGCGTGAGAGAGAGAGAGAGAGAGAGAGAGAGAGAGACATACAGAGAGCAAGATGGAGAAGGAAAAACACATACATAAATCGGTAACCTTGCTGATTCTCTTACCTCTCTCTCTCTCTCTCTCTCTCTCTCTCTCTCTCTCTCTCTCTCTCTCTCTCTCTCTCTCTCTCTCTCAACGTGCCCTCTTCAACCCCCTTATCCATTCGAGCAGGATGTCCCGAGACGACGAGAGGCGTCACAATTTATATACGCCATATTTCCTCCTGAGATTTCAGCTTACTTGGCACAGTGAGTCACGCGTGTGAACGAGCTTTGGGGGAGGGGGGGGGGCATGGTGAGGGGGTGAGAAACGAAGAAGCAGAGCGACATCGGTGGCGTGGCAAAGGATCGGATTTTCATCCCTGTATACCACCCTCGCGAGAAAGCCAACCGAGCATCGAGTCAGACTCGTCGATACTTCGCGCTGAATTTTTTTTTCCCCCTTTTCTTCACCCCCTCGCCCTTCACTTCCGGTGCGCTCGACGTTCATCTTTCTCTCGTTCGTTCGGTCCCTTGACTTTCTCTCTTGCGACACTCTCGACGATTCTCTCATCCCGTGGAAGGCTATTGAGATACGAAATTTATTCCGATACTAAAAGATCCCTCGTCAGCCACGGATTAGAGAGCAAACCGCAATACCAAAATCCAATACGCGACTCTTATGCGGTCTTCGTTCTCGAAATTCACGATGCTGTATCGGCATCTACGTACACAGTGGCATTAAAGTGGAATTATAGAGGACTTTCCACCCATCCTCTCTGTGTCTCTCTCTCTCTCTCTCTCTCTCCTCCCATAAAGTCGAGACTTTCTCGTGTAGTTCATCCCTATACTTTGCTTACAACTTACACCCTGATTTCATACGATATATCGAGATTTCTCCGGGGAACGGAGCAGTGAAAAAACACATTTTATTCTCATTCACTATCGAGACCTCTCCGAGATGTTTCCAACTTCCATTGAAATGAAATAAATTGAATCATAGATGGCGAAGAAGAATAAATGAACGTGTATATGTTTATTTATTTATTCGGTAAATGCAGTTTTGGAGTTCTGAAAGTTTGCCGGAAAATATACGTGTAACGAGACATTATATCCAGCAGCTACCATCGCGTTGACTTTGTTAAGAGACTCCAAGTCAATCGAATGATAATAAGGCTACTGAATATTTACAATTGATGCAATATCCGTTGGAGTTTGAACAGTTCCAACAATTTATTTCATATTTTTGTAAAGCTGGCTAAGATCCAGTGACTAATCACGCTTTTCTGTTTCAAATAACTCCGGTCATTTTTATACATACTCATATTATACATTTAATCTGACAGTAACTCAGGTCTGTTAGTTTCGAGGATTTTTTACTCATATTACGATGGATATTAGCATCTAGGCTAATAATCTATCGCGATGGGTTTCGGCAGTACTGAGAGGTAAACGTCAGCTCCATGAGTTGTCAGAATCGACAATTTTTATGTATATAATCAACGAACCACGAATATATATCTGCTTGATATGTCTCCGTTTTTCCAATATTTTTCATTAACGAGTCCAAAGCAGTGGTATTCCATCGGGCTAGTTGAGCACAGATATAAAAAAAAATGCAAAGCCAAAGGTGACGCAGAGAAGAATGGAGTGATATTCGGTGTGATGGTAGGAATTTAAAAAAAGAGCTAGATGGCAGTGAGCACATCTGATAAATTATGCATTATTTCTCATGAGCGAGCTTTTTCCACGGTGAGAACTTGAATCCACCATCGGAGGTAAGAGACGTGGAAAATGGAAGACAGAGAAAGAGAGAGAGAGAGAGAGAGAAAGAGAGAGAGAGAGAAGACGAAAAGAGGAAAAAAAGTAAGTCGAAAGAGGAGAAAGCAGAAAGCAGTTTTTCTACTGTCACGAGCACGATCTGGGGTAAGAGATATGCGAAGAAGATAACGGGTTTTCCGCGCGGGAGTTGATGGCTTCGAGGGCGCAGTCTTGCAACTGTCAGCGAGGGATCAGGCATATATATATACCCTTGGATAGCTTAACGTCGCATGAGAACGAAAGACGGTAAGTGTCGGCGAGTTACTAGTTAGAAGAAAATTGCAAGAGAATAATGTACGAATATATATATTATATCATTTTACTTTGGGGCGTATGTGTGCAAAAAACGACAGGATATAGGGAAGGAAAATAATGATTAGCCGACCGATAGTTAGAAGAAGCTACGTAAATTCAATATTTCGCGTGTCAGCACAGCCGTACCAACTTATCGACACGAGAGTGCGTGGTTTTTAACCTCTCAGAGGCTTGAAATTGTAGCAAAGAGGGGGAAAAAAAGCACAAATAATCATCGATAATAAATGTCACTCACCAGCGTAATATCGGCGATCAAGTATACAGAACAATATAGTTGAGATACATTTTCTCAAAGTGTTGTAACTTTTTTGAGTTTCTATATTCTTGGGCAGCCTCCGGGACTTTCAAAGAGTCTTATATTCCGTTTTTCAGCAATCCAGCTTGGATTTCTTCAGCTTATATTTCACGTCCTTTAAGAAAAGTACTGTGTTGAGTGCTATATGGATAACCCTTGCTATCGACGTATACAACGTCGTGATAATTATAATAATGATTCATTCATGAATCTTTATGGCTCGAATTGCCGTGGATGAATAAACGCATCACGTAACTCCGCGTGTACGAGCTCGCGCACAAAAGCAGGCGACAGAGTCACGTAGGATACTTATACCCGGGGCATCCGGATGACGATTGCCACTAATAGAAGCACGCCGGCAGATAAATATATGTTTTAAAAAAAGGCTACAGTATAGGTACTAGACGGTGAAACGCGTGAATACGAATTTCTGAGGCACGCGTCACACGAAGGTACGACGATCAAAAAGCCCCATTTGACTTCGAGTCTCGTCGATATCATCCGCCCTATTCTTCGAAAGCCTCTCTGGAAGATCACGCCATGCATTGATTTTACACATTCAGTTTTTAGTTCTCGATATTCTCCAAACCGGAGGACACGAAGAACTAAAAATTGGAGATGGCGCACGAGGCTGATAATGTCCCGAGAGATTATCGACGATTTAACGGATTCTTAAGAAGGTTTACGCTTGTTAAAGAGTGGAGGAGAAAGATCGCTGGATGCGCGGGTTGCCATTGTGAAGGTTTCATTTATGATGTCGTTCTTAGGCGAGCAGGCCTCTATTCTACGCATTAATATTGTACATAAATATTTAGAATGTACAGTCCGACCTCCCAATAAGAAAACAAAAGCCCCCAAGGGGAAGAGTTTTTCCTAGAATTCGGGTACCCCCACCAGGCGCGCGCTCCGCACTCACTACCTCTGTCTGTCTTTCTCACTCTTTTCCCCATGCGATCCTCTCGATAAGAAACTCTCGAAAGAGTTTCAATTTGTTTACATCGCCCATGCAAAAACGCATACACACACACACTCACGCACGCACACATTAATTTACACTACAATGTTAACTCTATTTTGCCCGAATAATCTCTCACAGGCTGGTTTCTTCACCAGAGGTTCGCGCACAAAATTCTCGAGCTCGGTGCTCGAGTCGTAGTGGGGGAAGTGCTTGAGCGCGAAACTGGGGAAGGTTTCTTATTGCCGGGTTTCTTATTAGGAGGTCGGACTGTACTTTATTTCTATAAATGGACTTCGCTGCTTCATTCGATTTCCGTACATACACATTTTGGGGCCCTCGAATGTAATCTCTGGAGCATTGACTCCATATACAGTTTAATATCTCTCTTGTCTGTCTTAATTACCGAATGAAGTACCGAGGATCATGTATATATATGCATGATTTCTAGTATACATACTTAAATAGACTTGTCCTGTTCTCGTAGTGTTTTATATATCCCCACGGGAATAAACATCAACGACTAACATATATTTCGGACTCCTGACCGCAAGTTTACGGATTCGCTTGGGTGTGTATATATAAGTTATGCGTCACGTTACAACCACGTGTTGATGCATTGTCGCCCAATATACTGTGTTACTTACATATACAGCACGGTACAACATGATATATATATTGTGCGATAAATATTTGTATAGGTATGTATAATGTACACACGGCGTGTAAGATGGACCAGATGCAGAGCTGTACGTCATGTGAACTAGTTTATGCAACGAATACACATGTACAATGAATAATTTCTACTTTCGGGCCAAATTTCATTGCTGTAGGGCCGTTGCTACAATAAGAACTAGCAACGATAAATATTAATCTGTGATGTTAAGGATTGGATCACTCCTCTCGCTCCTCTAAGGGACACGCCATTTGGTTTTTCAAATTGCACACACGAACTACCTGGTTGTGGGTCGTATAACGGTCCCGAGACTCTTATGAGAAAGAAAAGATAGGCAACAGGCTACCTCTATCAGGTCGTGAGTTTTAGTATAGTCTCATCGGTTCGATTACAGAACAGAGTTTGTATGGTCGAGTCGTCAACGTGGACAGGAATGAAGTATAGCTCAAGGTCAAGGGGTTAGAGCGGTGGATGCTTTTGTGGCTTCGTTTATTTGCAACGGATACGAGGCCATATTGAGGACCAGGAGTGTGGGCAATCGAGAGAGAAAGGGAAAGAGGGAAAGTATATATATAAATATGTTACGATCCAATCTTGTAGATCGGCCTACATGTGCCCTCGCGGAGGTCGTAAAACACCCGTCACCCCCCGGAGCCATTCATAAATTCTTCAATATTGCGTGCATAAGAGAATTTCCCCATTACGGGTTTACGTACAGCGCCAAGACTCGTGAAAATTGCGGAAAACCTGGCTAATAAAGTTTCCTTAAATATTACTTTTCAGACGTATATATTATCACCGGATAAGCTGCCTCCTGTACAGCAGTCAGCGCGCAAGTTAGTACACGATCAAACGGTCACCCATCCCAGTATTGACTGCGGAAAATACACGCGTCTACCGCTGTAGATTGATATTTACGCGTATCACTCTATACATATCACATCAAAATTGCACTTACATAATTCATGTATTATTTATGACCAGAGAAAATCTTGGAGCCGAAGAAGCAGACGAAGCACAGAGGTTTCCAAAATAGGGATTATATCCTAGCCACCTAGTCAGCTTATTTTAGGCAAAGACATTTCCGTCATGTTTCCAAAAATAGATTATAAAAAAAGCAGACAATGAGATTCAATGGAAACGTTCATAAAAACATAAACAAAAATACCACACCAGTATCCATGAGCCAAAAAAAGCCAAGTCTGGGCAAAAAAAAAACCGGTCGTTGATATACTTTTATTCCCAAGTAAGTCTAAATTCCAAGAGTTGACGCAACAGGGTTACTGGAACATGCATTATTCTGGCCGGTACGGTGCATGACACATTCGCGTTGTATATAGTATGACCTCTTCTTTATACGGAAGCTGTGCAACATATAACGTAAACGTGTCGGCTGCATATATACCAGAACCCGAGATATCCGGTGTAGCAGTTTGTGTTTCCGAGTTGAGAAGTGAGAGCGCGACACGCATATACGAGCAACGACGAGATGTGGTCTTACGGCAGAGCAAGCCTCTTTAGAATCCACACATAAAGACGTATAAAACGTACAGGGGCTGGCGGAAAAAGGTAGAAGTATAGGGAAACCGGGGTTACTGAAGTCTCATCAGCTTTTGGTGCAAGCGTTGACAAATCACTTGTACAAACGTCATTTGGCCCTCGCCTGACTCTGCGAAAGTGTCTCAAAGTTTCGTCTGACGTGCTGTTGACGAGAGCCCATGAGAGACGATGAGAGAATTGTATACGAGTTGTCTCCAGACTTTCCCGGTAATTTCAAAGCTCATCGTATATAGTATACACCGTATTCATGGGGCTGCAAGCTCCTGAAGAGTTATCGGGATATCGATAACGCTTGCTTCGAGGATAAAAAAAAAACGCCATGGCGATTATCCGCTGGACTGGAAAAGGACACTTGGAGAATAAGGAGAGTTCATGTAAAAACTTATAGGAGCTTTTCTCCAACCCTTTATCCTTGCTTCCGTCTCCCGCGTCTTTTGCCGCCATTATCCTTCCTGCGTCCTTAAACTTTTTTTTTTATCCCTCTGTGATGTCATTAAAGCCAGCTAGAGTTATGGAGACCGTGACTGCGTAGTGCATGTACGGCGAGCGGACATTAAACTTTTTTCGTTTTTTCTTTTTCGTCACTCTTGTACTTAACGAAAAATACGCCATACCCGGTGGAATAAACTTTTCGTGTCTTCCCATTCGGTTGCCTATTCACTCGCTTCGATTCTCTCTCTCTCTCTCTCTCTTTCTCTCTCATATCGCAGTCACGTTTCATCGAAGACACGTTTTATTCACGTTATATTGCCTAGCGATTCGCAGAAGTCTTTTTTTGGCTCATCACTCAACCCTTTCCTTTCGCAGCCCCCCCCCATAAAGAACCTTTCTCTCACCATCATGCAAAGTATTATGACCGGCGATTGAACCCCCCCCCCCCCCCCCCCCCCCCCGCCACTGGAAGGAATTTGTGTATTGAAATTCAAAATGAAAGTTGAATGAAAAAAAATTAAGACGATTCTCGCGATCTAAAAGTTTAAAAAATCTGATAATCTTTCGTTATATTATGGCTTACTTAACTCATCCATCTATCCATACTCACGATCATTAGTGATTCCTAGAGATGTTAGTTTATCGATCGATCGTACAAACATTTATAGTATGTGCACTTGCGTTATGCGGATATTTGTGTTGGCGCATATCTTCAATCAATTTGGTCAGAGGTCCAGAAAAATGACGATGACTATTAGCAAACAATGGATCCAAATTATTCGATAATTAATGTTGACGATCATAGTCAGTATATATAATAGATTCTCTAAAACAGCCGAGAGTGTGGTCTGAATTTTGGACATGATTTTCGGTGAGTTGGATTCGATCTGTCTGTCGGTTGCTATTTCTCTCTGCATATACGTGTCTTTCTCACTCTGTATATATATTGCATATACATATTGTGACCCCCGGGCATGTGTAGCTCGATAGTTCGAACGTTATCGTTGCCTGTGACGTGTTTAACGAGCTATAATTCAATGGAGTACATCCACATGCGCTATGGTTGCGACCGGAAGCATTGGAAACTGTTCCCGAAATCATTGAAGCGAAATTCACGCCTATGCTCGATGCACTCACGTTACAATGGGATTGTTGCTATCCAGTGCTAAAGCTTTCATATCGAACGCAAACACATGATAATTTTGTCGAAATTGGCAAAAAAAAATGGCGTGCTTGAATCATCGCAGCCACTCTAAAATAGATATAAATTTATAGCAGCCATTTTGAAAATGAAGAGAAAAAAAAAATCACTTCACTCCATAATCTTCAAATTCTCATCGCCTCTGAGTCGAGGATAGTTGATGCGCGAATGGGTCGTGCTGTTCTCGATTCGAACGGTAAAGTTTTCTCTCAGATAGCGCTGTCTCATTCAACAAGGAGGGATATAGTTTAACGCGAAGCCATAGTTGCGCTATTGTTCGCTCCTGGATGAGAAGAGTGAGCCTCTGTTCTCTCGTCTACGCTGGCGAAGAGGTGCTGTATATAGGCATTAATTCCCAAGATTAAAGAGAGCTCACGTAGAAACACATACTATACACGGACCGATTGCTTTTTCACGTTAGCTCTTTCTTGAGCTACTTATTTTTTTTTTTTTTTTCAAACGACTCTCGTCGTGACTAACATGATTTGAACTTTCAACGTTATTTGCTCTACAGGAAATGGAGGTGATCAAAATTGTTGGAGGAAACTTGTATTTCAAGATTATTTATTAGAATATTTGTTTATTATAGTCCAGAGTGGATTGTCGTATTTGATGGAGGTAAAAAGTTATCGTACGCCTCGTTGTGAATATGTTCATTTGACGAGCGCGAATATAATCGTTCAATGCGAGCTGCTGATAAGGGTCGCGCTGCGATGGGGGCTTAAACAAGCGTTTATATGACTCGAGAGTTTTGCCCTGAAATGGTCGGTAATGTAATTCTGAATTGCTTCCATTGAGGGCCCCCGGGCTCGATCCTATCAAGGTCCTCGCGCAAGAAACAACCGCCCTGGCAATTCGCTGGGACACGGATGAGCCGGTTGGACGCACCCTCAGTCCTTCCGAATCGTGTGTTGCTGTTAAACCGGCTCGTTTGTGTATGCCAGCAAACTGCTGACGTAGTTTCTTGCCCCGAGCACCATCACCGAGTCATGTTTGGGCTGATTAACAGGGGTTGATAGTCCCGATAATTCGTAAGAGGAAATGCGTCAGCGGATTAATAAGAGTTTCACAACAAGAGTAATATAGGCATATGAAAGTTCTAGGCAGAATGGCAACGCGATGAGAGAAAATGACGGTCTCTGACGGAATAAAACTGTCGATATTGGATAAAAGTGTTCACCGGTGAATAAAAAAATTTCAGTTTAAACTCCATTAAGGATGATTATAACTGCAAGTGCGCTGTACGTTTTTATTTGACGTCAAGGGGTAAAATCGTAGGAATGTTCGAAAGAGGTTTTGATCAATTTATCACGGCTTTTGTCTCCCTAAGGACAATCTGAAAGATTTTAAAATGTTGCAAGCTGCCGATTTCGTGAATGAATATAAGAGTAGTACATTTTGCACCATTTCTTATGCACACAAAAAAAGAGAGCGAGAAAGAGAGAGAGAGAGGTCAAGGGATGGTAGAGTACTTTACAGAGCAGCGATGCATGGTCCACACCTAATAGCGCAGGTCGGCACGCATTTCCATTGCACGTGTTGCTTACCACCGGCCCAGCATCCCCTACTATCCCCCTCGGCGACTCCAGGTCCCACTCTACCTTAAGCCCTCGCATGAAATTGGAATTCTCTCGCGGTTGGAGGGCCATAAATATTCGTTTAATAGGACGATATAGGAGGGTCATTTGTGCCCGAGGGCGTAACCGTTTGCGAAATTGGGAATCGATATCTAAATGGGTTTGAAGGTGGAATATTGTACATTATGGTAAAAGCTGTAGGTGATCAGCCGATCGGCTGGTCCGATCCTCCAGCGAAACTTCCGGCTAGCTTCCTCGAACCCCACGTGCGCTGCAACGAAGTCGCATATCGCAGATCTTCCGAGGTTTCTATTTGGAGATATAGCCACTCCTAATACATAACTATCAATGTATTCATGACCCTAAAGTTTCTCGCAGGCATAAACAAACTTTTCTGATCCTAAATTACGACGGAACTCTCGTATACGCGTGTAGGATAGCGATGAATATCGATGATCGATATGACGTAGCTTTTTTTTTTTTTAAACTGCCTGAAAGCTTCAACAGACGAACGGATCGATGATCGTTTCGTGCAAAAAAGTCGTTATAACGGGCTCGAGAGATTAACATGGAGAGTATGAGAGGCTAACTCGAGCTAGAGCACTCGTTCAACGAACAAACAAAAAACATGAAGCTCGATCACCGAGAGGTATGAATGGTCGAGGAATGCATGTAGGTGTTATGCGAGATGGTAATTTGAAATAAAAAAATAGAAAGCTCATAATTAATATGGTACCACTGGAGCAGCAGAATATTCAAAAAATGGACGACGCAATTTTTAATTTCATTTGCACAAAAATTCGAGGCTGTTCCGAGAAAAAAAAAACCTCGAAAAACATACAAATATGATGAATGAATATATTAATTCAACGTTGAGTTAATATTTATGAGAAATTGAAATATCAATTTAATGAAATATTAGTTCAGCGTTGAGTTAATATTTATGACGAATTTTCATAGAAATTTACGATATCAAAAGAGATGCAAACAGCATTTCGATGCCACCGTGGGGTAATTAAAAGAAGATTTTTATTTTATAAATATGAGGTTTATCCAGTAGATTTACAAAAGTCGCAGACTTGGTGGAGTTTGGTTTCATTATCACACTATCTCCATTATAGCCAGTTGAATTATTGTCTCTTGCTGTATATATAATACTTCAACTCGTTACTCTCTATATATATCTCTCTCTGCGTGTGTTATCGATCTTGCTCTCACGTAGCAATACGATATTTTGCTCGGTATTGCTCTCACTGCTGTATTTGCAATTGAACAATACAATCCCACTTTTCTCTCTCTCTCTCTCTCTCTCTCTCTCTTTCACTCAAAATATATGAATATAATATAATGTATTAATCTCCGTCGGATGCTCTCGAGTAAGAGTGCATTGCCATTTGGTCTTGCTCGAATTATCTCAGGCTATTGTTGCTGTAGCTCGAAGAGTAGGGCCGACATACATTGTTCCCTTGCATAGTCCTAATATTCCCAAAAAAAACAATCTCAACATTTCAAGCTTCACGCAACAATACTTATCGTGCCTGATACCGAGGTCGATTGTTGGGAATTCAATCGTTTGAAAGTCGACACCATAATTGTTCCTCCGGTATATTCACGAGGGCCTCACTTATGCGCACTGTTACCCCTCACCCTAAAATTCATACAATAGCGTCAAAAGAGCTGGGATCTCCCATGCGTAAACTCCCATTTCCGGGGGTTGAGATTATTTCCACATAATGATAATATTGCCGGTATACGCATGGATCCGAAAATTAAATTGTTAAATACGGATTTACCGAGATTACGGATATTTTTTTAAAATAAATATTTTATTCGAATAAGCTTCGTTCAAATTTGACGAGCGAAATTCAAGGGAAAACTTTCATTTTGATATACATTCCCCGAGGGTTGGCGAAAAATTCGAGCCCGAAGGGGTGAGTTTTATGAACAAACGAAAAAATAGTATAAAGTTTTCCGAAAATATAGTTTTGTATAAGGTACATGAGGGATGTTCATGGAGGGATGTGAGGGAGAGGCAAGAAGAGGCGGAATTTCAGTAGCATATGAGAAAAAAAAATAGTGCTGGTATTACCGTTACTCGGGGCTTTTGAACACCGCGCAGATATCCCGAGATTTCGTACGAAACTTAGTCGAAATATTCAGTCGATCTGGGGTCACACACGCGGCCATACAGAGTCGAGCCCCGGAAACGTTAAATAATATACGAACGAAACGAAATTACTTCGTCACGAACGTTCAAACCATGCTGGCATATACACGCGGTGAGGTCAAAGTCGTACCGAACTATTAACCCGGTTTGCGAGAACCAGACCCATCTCAGACCCATATTGGCGGATTTTTACACCCCATTGTTCGCCCTATAACCGCGAGAGAAAACTGGCTGAATGAATGTTGGAGAAAAGGCGATCAATCTGGATTATCCTTGTTACGACAATTCTGAAGGTCAAAAGACGTTTTTTTTTTTCGTTTTTAACTTTTATTTATCAAAATTAAGATATACGAGTCAATTTTAATGATAGAAAAGTTAATTTTATTCGTTTTGAGTAATTGTTATTATTTTGTAACATTCGTTTGATTTCATTACGATCTCTGGTCTTTCATGGATCGTATCTCGCGAGATATATCTTTTGTTCATACGCCTTATCGGAATTTTTATTGAACAAAGGTTTTGTCATAATTTTCTCCGAAATCGAGAAAATAAATATCCAAAAGAATGGAAAGAACAGCAAGCACGGTATACACGCTTGTGTTTCACAACTATGTCGATGAGGTCTAACGGATTAAAGTCGCAGCTGTTTGTCTTCGAGAATTTCGTAGCAGCGACATAACAACAAGGAAAAATCATATAACATATCGTCTTGCCGGTATGGATTTTACCGTGGCATATACGATGAAGCTGAACGAATTGAGAAACAGTCACCAGGGATCTCACAACGACCATAATAAAGCGGACAGCTTCATCGCGTTGAACCGACGCGTCGGTTCTCTTGCCTTCTCAATTCCCGCTACGCCAGACGTTATAATCATTCAACGCGATGAAGCTGTCCGCTTTATTATAGTCGTTGTGAGATTCCTGGCATTACTATATAGCCACGAGGTAGATGCTCAAAGGATTGGGGTTAGTACCAGCGACTACAGTGATTATAACGTCCTTCTACCGCACACCGAGGCTGCATAAATTCACCCGATTTAGTCTTCATTAATAAACTTTACCTGGCTTAAATCTTCCGATTAGCGTTCTTCGTATTAGTACATGAATAGACAAGGACGAGGGTTTATAGCCTGCGTAACAGCCCAGATTTCCTCGGTTTAATCGGATTTTCAACCTATATATACCTGATAGCTTTCTAGGTGGAGGAAAAAATTCATCCGAGTCGAGGGTCGAAACTATGATAAAAATTGTTCGAGAGTTCTCTGGACCATATTTTCTTAGTCAAATCCGTTGCAGGGACATTTGCAACTATATTATATATACCTGAAACTTTTTGACTGTACAAAAACATCTCTACGAGAATTTACGTTCTCAAAACAAGCCTACCAGATTGCAACTCTACCGGGTATGAGCAGTGCCTAACATATCTCTACCAAATAATTATAATATCACTACTCCATAAGCCATGTACCAAATAAAATCTCTAGCTGATAAAATCTCTACCCAATAACGTCACTACCAAATAACATCCCTACCCATCTCAATCAACATATCAAGTAACATCTCAAGTAACATCTCACTCAGAATTCGAGGCTTCCCGCTGTCATCTCTACCCATTTACAAGTTTACAAGATAACGATTCTCCGACGTGGCTGATAGTAATTTGTAATCCGGTAGACTTGTAATTGGTTAGAGATATGTTAGCGAATACCTCATTTTAATAAAGAATTGAGTATAGAGATATTAGGCACTTCTCATGCCTGGTACGCTTTTTCAGAATGTCTAAAATCTTTTAGAAACATCACTGGGCGGTGAAGAGTTGTAAATGTATACCAAACGCAATATTTGATCAGCGTTGAATTTTCCACAAAGGCCATAATTTCCGAGAGTCCCACCGTTGTGGAGAATCTCCACCCTTGAATAATTTAGGCCTGATTTCGATGCCTCGGGGACTCCAACGAATGTGCATGTTCGATTATTAATGGAAATCGAGGTGAACCAACGGCCACGATGGGGCTACGAATAATTCTTCATTCTGTCACATTTATCCAAGAAGCGAACGACGAAGAGTAATTATAAAATTATCAGGCATGTGTCAGCGCAGCCTTAATACCGACAGAGATGTGCACCGGGTCTTTTGTCCATACCTTTCTCAAATCGTCTTTGATCAAAATGACTCATCAAATTATCACTTGGTCTCTCTGCCATCAAAAACCCCAATGAAACGCTGATGTTCATACCCTTTACTCGTAACGAAGAGACTTTATCTCCAGTGCTCGACATGATATCCCACCAAAGTGTAATAAGGGTCTCTTAACTGTTACGTCTAGGCGCTCCGCTTCGGCAAAGCCGAGTGATCCGGCTAATTAGGTATAAAACCTTTATTGCGACTTTGCCCCGAAGAACACCATGCACGGATACAATTTGGCCACTAATGGTTTCTCGAGTTCGTCAGGATATATATGGCTCTCCGAGGGCTTATAAGATATATACGCGGATGACCTCTAAGAGCCACAAGATTCGAACTTTTACGAAAATTCCCTCGAGAGCATGCCACTCTATCATCAAGCCGGCTATAGATCTGTGAAACGTTCAATGACCCTGAGCTTCATTCACTTCGGTGTTTTTCCAGCACAACGTTTTCCTACGGACCGAGAAAGAGACGAAGAGAAATCCAGTCACGATGAAAACGCTTATCAGCCTCCTCCACTGAATATAAAATCATCCATCAGACTATCCCGGATTCACGGCATCTTTCCCAGAAGTTGCGATCACAGGCGATATTCAGAGCGCGGTAAATGCGCGAGCGTTTTGACGAGAGTCAACGTTCTTCGATATACAATTCAATGAGGAAAGATAAAATATGGGGCAAGTCTTTTGGGTCTGTCTGCGATATAGATTATACCAGCGAATGTCGATATATCGACGCGAAAAAAATTTCACGTATCTTACCCTCGTTGCCTATACCGCCAAATCTATATTTACCATTGTATCGGGAATGGAATGTAGTATAGTACTGAATCACTTTGGCATAATGTATGGCTCGAGATAAGGAAAAGTCCCATTCAAAGGAAAGCTCTCACTCAGCGACGATCAAGAGGGGAAGAAGCTAAAGCGAAAAGCGTGCCCGTATACTTAAGCTTTGCTCTATCTCGCTCCCTCTCTCTCTCTCTCTCTTTCTCTCTCTTTCTCTAATACTTTATCGAAGACAGTCGTCACTACTTTATTAGAATGTTTTCCTTCCTCGTTCAAGTTAAATATGTACAAAATACCCTTCCCTCTAAAGAAGAAGCGAGATATTCACTTTCGTGAGAAATCTTCTCGACGATGGGTCTCTATCGTTTTCTTCGTATAAACACTTTCAATAGCATGTATCTCTCTCTCTCTCTCTCTCTCTCTCTCTGTGTGTGTGCGCGCGCGCGCGTGTGTGTGTGTGTGTGTGTGTGTGTGTCGAATATCGCAAAGTAGCAGCGATTCCAAAAAAGAAAAAAAATAATCATTTTCCGTGGAGTTTTATAGCGAGATACTGGTTCGCAGATACGATAATGCGTCTCATCGTGAAAGGGGACGAGTTTGTGCGTACAAATATCCCTTATCAGGAATGAATAATATCACTGCTATCGCGATGAATGCCATGCATGTGAATCTTTAGCATGATATCCTAAATGTACATTTTATGCAAAGACAAGCAACAAGAATGAAGATCATCATTTCATAGAACTTTCCAACAAAACGAATAGGAATTGATACTCAAAAAGCATTTCTATTGATTGCACATTACTTATTAATAGGAATCTTTGTTGTCCAATCATTTTTATGATGCCACGATCAAATGACGCCAATTCGTGATTTCAGAGAGAGATGGACGTATTGAAAAAAGTCTTTTAGTTTATTTTATTCACAAATAGTTTATTATTAATCATTTCATACCATATGAACCTTAAGTATTTGTAATTATGCATGCTTTATTTCACAATGTAAATGATTATTTTTTCAGCGCGTTGCATGAAAATAATCATAAAAATTGAATATAGCGAGTATGGGAAGTAGCGTGAAAGTATAGCGATCGCTATATATATACTTTTATTCCCTATATTTATTGGTTGTTACAATTTTGTTTCATGCAAACGCACTGAAAAAACATTCACATACCCATTATGAAGTATAACGAGTGAACATATAAGCTTGCAAATACTGTAGGTCACATTTATAAAATCATTAATCATAAACAAGTTATAAACGAAACAAAGGAAAATACTCTTTTCCATGTAGCGACGGATGTTCATCTCTAATTTCAGGTATTTGTGTCCTATGAATTTCGCATATTTCCATCTATCGAGAAAGCATATTATATTTTGCATCCGGCATATCACATTTCGCGTGTATTCGTCTTCTGAGAGAGCGTAACTATATGTGTCAACTGTAGTAGCGCTATCTCGCGTATAGTAGTTTTTTTTTTTCAGGAGATTGATATATGCAAAGCTGAATACTTGCAATACATCGCTTTATCGGAAACTCATCATTTCACGTATGAAATACAGCTATGAAAAACTGCGGTGTTTATACGAGATACACTCGTTTCTGTTTTTTTTTTAATGTTTGATTTTTGAAATTACATACATGGGGGATGATAAGTAGAATTTTGACTCTTCGATTTAATCAATATATGTATATATGTATATAAAAATACGATAGAGTATATTATATATATATATGATGTGCAATATGCGGGCCAAACGCGATCGCGGAATTTTCACGAGAGCTTTTTCATGCGAATCATTCGTTTCGGCTTGTTTGCACATACGCTCGCGTTGGTCCTCGGTGTGATCCTAATTTAACACACGTGCGCTTTCGTGCATTTGCGCCCTCTCGATCGCGTCGACGTTGTTGAGTGGGGGGGGGGGGGGGGGGGCGCTATATATGAAAAGCGCGAAACGTAGATAGACCAGCTGCCCGAGCATATTGGCGCTACTATCCCCGTGTCCCTTTTATTTTCATTTTTTTGCTCGCCTCTCTTTCTCCTCGTCCTGCTCTTGATTCTTCCGGTTTTCCCATCGCTTTTCCCAGGGAATTGAAACACGGGAGCCCCAGCAGCCACTCGACGAAACTCGAGAGGGCTCGCGATAAATACTATTCCGCACTCCCGTCTCTCATCCTACAAAATCTGTCGTACTTCTCATGATTCTATGTGCATAAATATATGTATATATACAATATGTGTGAATTTGTGTGTGCTCTGAGGTCCTTGAAACGTTCTCGTAATCTGAATAGATTGGTAACTATGTCGTATCACACGCGGTTCTCCATTTTCGAAAGAACCCACACACCTAAAATTTGACTCGCACTCTGCGCTTTCTCTTTTCACCCATCGATAGTATCGAGATGTGGGTCGATGTGGGTTCGCGTAAACGACAGGATAATCCCATTTAATCGAATCCCTGTATTCGCGGATACGTATGCACATCCCGTCGTTTTCTTTTTTTAATTTTATTTTTCCCCCATATATATATACGCGATGTAATACCTCAATCGTTTTATCGGATATAAAGCTTAATGGGCATACGTGTTTTAATTCGTATGTACAGAACGATGAAAAAAAAATGGTTACGTATTACGTCGTCCATACGAAAAACGGAAAAGAATGTTTGATGGAATTTTCAATCGCTCAATTTCATTCATTACGATTTATCACCATTTATTGTGCCGCTTCAAACTTGCTACACTATATTACGTTATAATTCATTTTTCCCGAGTCAAAATTTAACGCCCTCTTCAACCCTCCCTGTCTTTACATCATCCTATTTCATTTAAGAGAGGACTCCATCGAATTTTTTTTTCGCAAAAATCGATGTTCGCGTTCTATGAATGACCAATCAGAGTCCAGATAGCGACTTACAGGAATTTTCAGATTCTCGTGATATATGTCTCATGAAACGAAAAGTTCAACTTTGCCGATGAAAATTTATGCGTAGAGCATCTTTCGCAGTCTGCTTTTCGCTGCGAAAGATCTACGCATAGATTTTCGCTATTGCTTGAGTTTTTTTTTTTTTTTTCGATGATAAATATTATAATAGTCTAAAAATTGTCGTAAGGTACTTTGGATTGGTTTTGTTTTAAGTAATTTCAAAATTTCAAAAATTGATTTTCTGACAAAACCTGTGACATCTTCACTTAATTATGCTGTTAAAGAAATACATACAATCTTCAAAGTTTAGAAAAGTTCGAAGTCTATGAAGTATCTCAATTTATAAAAATATGAAAATTGACGATTTACTTTATGAATTGCAAGTATTAAACCAAATTATGATGGCTTTATATTTGTCCTACTCGACATATATGGTACGGTGTAAAATAGTTGAATAGATTGGGAATAAATGATAATATTGCATTTAAGTAAATATTTACAAATTATTCATTACGTAATTGTAATATTAAAAAATTTCTTTTCTTATATGCTCATTACAGTTGACTATTTCCTGCCATCGATGAGTATAAGGCGAATATGGTTTTGCGGATCAACAGAGAGTTTTAGACAAATAGCTTAGGTATGGAGGATTGAATGAGGGTTTCAAACAAACCCTACTTTTAGGCCAAGCACGGTGAATCATGAAAAATTTCGGTGCCTTTAGCGTCAAAGTAATATCTTGTATCACATTGTAATAAAACCTACTTTACTAACTTTAATCCCTATACGTGGTAGCAGTACAAAGAGGTTCTTAACATCTATGGGGTTCGACAAGGGGAACGTTATAGCGCGGCGCGGGCGACGTGCGGGGCAGGTTACGTTCGGCATTTTTTTCACCAAAAATACGTTTTCATTTGATTAATTTGTCATTACTCACGCTCAATTCTGTTTACAAGTATATTTCACAATCGGCACGGTGACAAACTTTCTTTATGGGCAAATTATATCTATGAAGGTCTAATCTATCGTTTAAGCGGTTCTTCGGGGAAATGTTACCGTTTTTCCACTCCTAAAATAATCTCCAATCATAGCTTCGAATACTTCTCCCATAAGCGCCCACGTATAAACGGCATATTTAATGTTTTTTTTTTCTCCTCATCTACGTGGTCAAAAAATCTGCAATAATTACGGTGTATTCCTAGTACCAGCACAAACCTCCCCTCAAATTTTAGAATCATTTTTACCGTTTTTCTCTGGGTTAGAACCTCCTTAAAGTAGACGTTAAATTTCGGCTCGGGTTGACGCTGAGTCCATGTTCTTCGTTATTTATAAAAAATAGGGTCTGAAGAATCCATTCGCGTATTTCATAACTCTATTCAGCGATATTCATCGTATTTTCTCTCTCCCTCCTTCCCTCCCTCCCACTGTCTCTCTCTTTCTCTCTCTCTCTTCTCTCTCTCTCTCTCTCTCTAGCACCCAGGTGCAAATGAGTCAAGGCTTATCATAAAGGAAGATGCGGTTAGAACGGAAATTTGGCTGAACTCTATTGTCAAAAAGTTTTCGGCGTCGTCATCTCTCGCTCGATGCGGGCGGACAGCATCGCAAGAATAAGGGCGTGGAAGGGAGACAATACTCGTAACTACAGTGTCAAAAACAAGAGCACCCATCCTTATGTGCATGTAGTACGTAACAATGTAGTAGTGCATGTAGCGCGTTTCTCGCGCTGGAATTTTGCGGCAATTGTTCCCAAAAGAGAATCGCCCAAATTACAGAGTGATACGCCGCGGCTGCCTCACGGCAGATCCAGCGACTTTATTTATGCAAAAACTTGAAGCGCAAATTACGGCGAGCTCGCGTTAGCTCGTCTTCGCGGTTTATAGCATAATGAATCATTCGCGAATGCCGAGGAGTAAACTATATGCATCCAACGTGTGCAAAGGTCACGGGTGTTTAGGTTCCCGATTAAGTTTTGCCGAAACTTTCGGTTTGTGTGTGAGACACGACGACGAACAGGCCATCCTATTGTGCAAAGTTAACAGGTCTATTCGCGTATATATATAGCATGTGAGAAATTAGCGCTCTATTGATACGGCCCCTGCCGTATGAACGTAAAAACATTGTAATAACGCGCTTGCCTTCAAGTTTCCCGACTGTCTCAAACTCCGTGACGTTTCGTTAACGGCCCACCGGCAAGTGTTCTTTCAAAAGGGACTGGAGAATAAAACGCGAGCAGAGGGATGCGGTGTCGGGCGACATAAATCCTCGTTGCTGCGTTGAATCATTTATCAAAAACAATTAGGGTGGTTGAATAAAAAGAAAAAATTGAAGAACAAGAGAGAGAGAGAGAGAGAGAGAGAGAGAGAGAGAGAGAGAGAGAGAGAGAGAGAGAGAGAGAGAGAGAGAGAGCAGTGATAACGAACGGATTTCATGAGAATCCACGAGGAAGTTTACTATTGAATTTAACGGGCTCCGATCGGGAGGCAAGGGTGGAGGGGATCGGTATATTAATATTTATTATTTCATTCGGGCACATACATGCCGCACGTGTGCTGCTCCGACGTGCGATGGCAAAGCGCCTGTACGACTGGATTTCGGGTTGAAAATGAACATTCGGAGTTTGGTCACGTTTGTGATAGCGCGCGCGGTATGGACTTTTCTCCCGCGTACACACATCGCGACACACTCTACGTTTCATATTTCTTTCTCGCTCACTCGTTTCCCACGTTCGGGAAGAAGGAACGAGAGAAAAGAAAGAAAAAAAAAAAATGAAACCAAGCGGAATCGCGTAAAATCCTAGTCATAAACCTCGTTTAAGTTGCCGAAGCCGTGAAATTAAACTGGGCATCCATGGGCGTTGTGCCGAGAGAATGAAAAGAATGGCAAAAAAACGGCACGAACTGCATCATGCTCTCTCACTCTCTCTCTCGCTTTCACACTGCCCGTGCGGTTAATAGTTCGTCACCAATCCTGTGGTTTCCTTTACGCAACCCTTTTCGCTCCGAGATTCCTCGAACAGCTCGCGAAAGAAAAAAGAGAATCAGAAGTAACGTTTTTTGACCCGTTATTACAATCTTTTATTGACTTTTCGCGGACACCTCTCGCATTCTCGACGTCTCGTGAATATCACGCGGCTATATATATACACATGAGAACGAGTATTGACACTGCATTGACACGTACATCGAAAGTCTTTTGAATCGAAACGTTTCATTCGGCAGAGTTTGCGATATCGGCAATGTCGAAGCATAAAAAAAAAAGAAGAAAAGTGTATCACATGAAATTTTGTGTGTCTTACGAATCGACTGATATCTCTTATCATCGAGAAATAAAACGTTACTATCGAAAATCTCAGATAAAAGATACAATACGTAAATCGAGCTATACGTTTTTGACATGAAAAAATGAAGCAGAGAGATTATTAAAGAGTATATAGGAATGAATCGCGCGTAGGACTAAAAATTCTTGCGGTTGTGATATATAACGCGAGGATGAACAAGGAATCCTCGTTACTGGATCGCGAGTATGTATTACATTTTACATAGCGAGCATAAAAGTTTCTCTTTCGTCGGAGAGGGACATTTGATATTACCACACTTTCGGTGCAGAATATGCGAGTTGGGAAAGATTGTTTTGCGAGTATGCCAAAAAAATTTAATACCGGACGGGATGCTCGCTCGTATTTTTGCCCCGGTTGTATTTTTTGCGTCATGGAAATTCCCATGTACCTATTGGTGTATATGTATAGCATGTACACATCGAGAATGAAAAAAAAAATATCTGGTTCGTATTCCGGGGTGTGTTGGTGAAAAGCGAATGTTCTCACGTCGCCGGAGAGATGAGCTCAAAAAAGAAAACCAATCCAGAGACAATTCTCAGACGACCGAGCTCTTCCTCTCGTTTGCTTGTCTTCGCTGTTGTCACCGCGTCTTTCGTTCATGAATCCATTCTCTCTCTCTCTCTCTCTCTCTCTCTCTCTCTCTCTCTCTCTCTCTCTCTCTCTCTCTCTCTCCTTTTCTTTCACTCTCCCTACACTTTCCACTTGTACGGCACAACTTTCTTCAACTTTAAAGCTTTTTTACCCTTGTCATCTGCTTTTCTTTTCTTTTTTGTATTATTCGTCCGACTCCAACCGGCTACACGACTTTTACGATCACGCCAAAGAGATTCTTGGCCAGTGGCCCACTGCGGTTTTCGTTGCTCTCCAAGTACAGCGTAAAGCCCGAGCGTGCAACCGAGTGAACATAGAGAATTTCACAAGTCTACGTAACTCTTTTTTATTATTATTTTTCATTGTACAACCCGACACACCCATTCTCTTTCCTTTCTCCTCGCACTCTCTCTCTCTCTCTCTCTCTAATAATATCTCTGGATTTCATTCTCTTCGTTACATTTTTCCTCGTCGTTTCGCTAGATTCTCGGGCGGGAATATCGGGGGCTAAAAACCGCGGAAAGCCCCGGCAGACTCGAATATTGGAATTGTCGTTTACGGCCAGGGTTTTTACGTGCACGAAAAGCTGCCTTTCATCTTTCTCGTGCTTTTCGAGACTTATTTTCGCATCGAATTAAGGTAGACAAAGATAAATGAGATTTATCCACCGTAGTGGACGAAATTATTCATTGATGTAACAAAAAAAAAAAAAATTCTCGAATAACCGAAAAATTCGGTATATTCATTTAGTTAAAATACGAAATTTCACGAGGTGAAATCGTCATTTTACACGCAACAAAAGCAGCAACGTGGATAAATTCAAGAGTCATTGACGCCTCCCATTACGACGATATATATATATGTATATATATGCCATATACGATCGTACGGCATGTATATTATTTATTGAGATAACGCTTATACGCAATGGGACGACGAATAGCACAACGAATAATATGCATTTATTGGTCTCGTTAAATTGCTTCCATACGGGTCATATACGCGTATGTGCCCATGCCGATATATGCCCAAGTGTGTTGGCACGGGATCACTCATCGGGCAAAATATATTCATCGACGAGGGCCGGGAATCGATTACCCGTATATATCTATTGCACGAACGCATCGAGGAGTGTATATGGTCCCATATATACATGTATTATATACGTGTATTTACATGCGTCCATTTTGCTCTCGCCTGATTCCCCAAGGGTTAATAAAAGATCGATGATTACCTATTCATAGATGTTTGCTCATCCGGAATCGTCCACGAGCGCGATATACCGTGAGTACATCCGGTGATTCATACACCATAAATATAAATATAAATATATATATATATAGAATATGGTTTTGCATCTGAACTCTTCTCTATGTCATAGTCCCGATTCGGACGAATAATCATTCGTATATGTACATATATATATATATTAACACACGGATGCTATAGAAATATATGAGAGTGTACCGCTGTAGAATATTTCGCAAAACGTTCCCTCGGGAAGTCTCGTCGGGCAATCTAGGATTTTCCTGCGACGTTTACATTCGTTTTGTAAAGTTTTATTCATAGACCCTCCAATATCGACTTACGGAGTGAAAGGGAAAGACAAAAATTAGAGAGCACAGAGCCTAAATGAGCATGAGAGAGGGAGAAAGAAAGAGAGAAAGAGAGAAAGAGAGAAAGAGAGAAGAGAGAGAGAGAGAGAGAGAGAGAGAGAGAGAGAGAGAGAGAGAGAGAGAGAGAGAGAGAGAGAGAGAGAGCGTTGATCGGACAACAAATTCACATGGGAAATTGGTAAAACTTTTCTCTTTATACCAAGCGAAAAGCAAAAGGACGAAAGTATTTTGCGTGAAATATCGTGTATTGTGCTTCCTCCTTTTTTCTTTGGCATAATATAGCGTTGTATTATCGTATCATTCTTTGCTTTCAAACGTTTGAACATTGACTCATCGTTCGACGAATCCATATTAAACGAATTTTTCTGGGGGTGTGATTCATATCACCATATCTCTCGGTATGCACACGTCCCCTTTTCGATTGATTGCCCTTCAACACGTTTTGCTTTCCCTCAACTCGACTGACGTGCACGTTTGTCTACTTTTATATATATATATATATTTTTTTTTTTGACGAATCCGTATTTGTCAAAGCCCACCTGATGAGGTGCGACGCCCATACCTCGATTGCCCCTGTGACAAATATGGCATATCCCCCTTGGGACTTATCGGTACTTCGTTTGCTGGGTTGGTCGATTTTTATGTTTGAGGTAGACACACAGACGGCCAGAGGGAGAGAAAGAGCGAGAGAGAGAGAGAGAGAGATAGAGAGAGAGCCTAGTCATCATATCGACGACAAATCGTAAAAGATCAAAGTTAGACTCGAAATTTCATAAAATGCACGACATTCAAGCAAAAATTAACGAATCTCACGATTCTTGACGATAATTCAGTTATTTTTTGTTTTCATAGAACCAATAATGAAAAATAATAATGTACATTTTTTCGACCGATCGAAATAGAACGGTTGTAACAAAATTTAAGCGCGTTTTACCCCGACAACAAAACTTCAACCTTGCTTCGGTGGAAAAAAAAAAACAATTCGAGACTTTAGCGTTTTTCCAAGCTGTGGGAACATTTTTCTATTATGTTTTTACCCGGTGCGAACAACGAGGTAGGAAGATTCATACATTCTATTATATATTGTCGCAATTTTACTCCTTGAATAGGAAAAAAAAAATTCTTTAGACAGAACGAAGATGAGAGAAGGATCGAGCCAGTGCTGCATATAAAAACCGAAAAGAATTCCGTGAAATAGAGCAACTTTCTTTATTTTTTTCATTTTTCTTTTTGCCAACGTTGGCAATTTCTCTCTCGCTCGCGCTCTCTCTCTCTCTCTCTCTCTCTCTCTCTCTCTTTTTGTTTCTCATCTCGAGAATCGCAAAGTGGCCGAGGGGACGAGGCAACACGAAAAAGCTCGAGCGCCCCTGGAGCGTCTTTGACGACGTACAATTACTGTTTTTCTTTCTTTTCCCGTCGTCCTTTATTTACTTACTTTTTTTTTCTACCCTTAGTTCCTCGTTCTCCGGTAATCCCATCGCCAGCCATTTCTCTTTCATACGCGGGCCTCTTTTTTTTAATTTTTTTTTTGCTATCCTTTCATTCTCATCCCCGCGCGGTTCGTCTTACGCTATATACTACGGTTGTCTCATCGAGCTTTTCTCATGCACGAGAAAATATGCCGACAAAGGATCTCGCGAGGCATCCCTTTTGGCAAAGCTCTCGCGCCCTCTTACACGACTCATCGAGAAAAAAATATATATATACAGAACGTGTGTGCGCGGCCCGTTTTCATTGTCCCCCGAACCCAGCGAAACACTCGCAACAGAGAGTTATACGAAAGATGGGACTCGCGTGTGTCTTTGGAGTCGCCTTTTGCGCATGAAAATCTTAGGGATATGAATTTTTCAGGGAGAAAGAAATAATGAGAAGACCATGCAAACGTATGCAGGATGAAGAATTTTCGAAAATAACTTTTCGTTGCTGCAACGAAGTCGTTCGTTGTGACTGAAAAAAATGATTTTGGAGTTTTCCTTTTTTTTTTTTTTTTTTGTATTTACACTCGGTCAACTTTTTCGAGGAACATTTTGCCGAAACTCGAACGAGACGTTCGGGATTTCGAAGATTTTGAATCTTCCAAAAAGTTTATTTGATTGCCAACGAACTTTCGTAAAATTTAGAGATATCGAGCTACATTTCATTTACACATTGAACCTTGAACGTTAATGAATTTAGGGAGAATGACGATGGAGCAGTTTGAATTTCATCAAATTACTGTCCTTTCTTTTTTTATCAATATTTTTTTCTAATGGCACAGGAATCGGAGATATTAGCAAGCAGAGTAACTCCCCGGTGTTCCCTGTTATACGGTGCGATACATGCTCGGGATACTATAAAACGATAGCCTCTGCATTATACATATGTGATCTATCCCATCTTCCAATTTCTTGCACTCGCAGGAAATCGTTTCGATAGTGGTATACAGTCCCCATATAAAGTCGAATAGATTTGGTCCGTATATGGCTCGAGGCCATTTCGTTCGCGTATATAGTCGCGTTTTCATCGTACCGATATTCCGTAAATCCGTGTTTTGTTCCATGACGGACGTCGTTATCTTAAAGCCCAATGTATTTTTATCCAATGACAGTTGGTATATCTATAGTATATATTTGATATGCAAGTATGAGAGGCCTCGTCGACTCTGCGAATACGATAGAAATAGACTTGAAGGTGGCACAGTCAACTCTAACAATAAGTATACTGTGGGAATTGCTATAGCGTAGACTCGCCGCAACGAGAAAAAAAAATCATAATTCCTTCGCTCGCAAGTTTAATCAGCACGTCTGGATATTATCGTGGAGAAAAAAGCGAAAAAAAAACCGGCAGAATAATGCCAAACTCTATTTGAAAAAAAAAAAAAAAATTAAATCAAGAATAAAAATCGTAAGCGTTGTTTTAAAGTTCATTTTTTTTTTCATTATTACTCAAAAATCGTTCGAGATATGAATAAATATTTCAATTAGTGTTTCTCGATGTAAAATTCATCGCAACTTTGCTGCTCATTAATTGATAATCCGAGGCAACACGGATTAACAAACTGAAAGATCCATGTAAAAATAATAACTAATGGTTATAATAATTTCCTGGCTTTTTCTTTTCTATGGATACTCGTAGTTGAAACTCGAGGCAAAACCAGAGAGAGAGAGGGAGAGGGAGAGGGAGAGAGAGAGAGAGAGAGAGAGAGAGAGAGAGAGAGAGAGAGAGAGAGAGAGAGAGGAGTACAGGACGCCCAGGCATAAGTATATCGTCTGCATGGTGTTACGGTATATGTACAAAAATTTTATGAGAGTAACTGGGAACTCGCTGAGGAGTATCATGTACGAAATTGTTAGACTATTCACGAAAGTTGGTCTTTTCGTTCTACAGCTTCTCTCTCAATCTCCCCCCCCTCCCCCCCTCCCGCCACTCTTCCCGCCACTTTTCCGTCTTTTCAGTATACAAAAAAACGTGCAAGAAAAACGGGTTACGAGCAACCGCCCGACAGCTTACTGTGCAAAACTACGTTGCGTCATAGAGACATCGCCATGCCATTTTCAGGCTAAATAAGAAGCTTCACTTGCGAATATGTATAAAGCGCGGAAAAGTAAGAACGTTTTAAAGCCTCCAGACATGTTATACACACATGCGTGCATGTGTGTGTGTGTGTGTGTGTGTGTGTGTGTAAAAGGGGACGACTTGCTCGTTTCTTCATAAGTACATGCGTCATATTTGCAAAAGCATATCATATAAAGAAAGAAAGAAAAGGAAAAAACTTCTAGAGAACATTACGTGAAGGAAGATAAAAACGGTTAAAAGATGATTCTGCAAGAGAGAATTCCGCAGTGAGACGAAAATTTCAGCGATGAAATGCTGAGCTATAGTAGCGAATGAATGAAAGAATAAATACGAACCGATTCAATCAAAAGCTAAGATAAAAAGAAAAAAATCAAAATTGAAAATTTACTACACTATATACCTCACGGTCTATAAATTCGTAACAAACATATGTATTGGGAACGTATAAAAAATCATAAAATAAAAACCGACAATTATCACCAACGTCTTTACGAGACCCTGCGATTTAAAACGAAAAAAGTGCTTTAATAAGTACTTGAAGTTACTTGAACTTGGATCGACTTGCGCGGTGTTCATCAAGTACTTTGTAAAATATAAAAGTTTTTATATTTCAGCTGTCGGGTGGAAATTAAACAAGCAAATAAGTACGGCAATCAATCCCCTGTCTATTATACGATGCATTCCTCTATTTGAAATGCACGTGGTCACTGACTCTTGTCGACATTTTAATTTTAACTTGCATAACTCGAAATTAACTAATCTAACGTAAAATTATCATCTCGCATTTTATTTTATTTCACTGTTCGAATATTTTTAAACGAATTTTTTTTTTTCACCACATTCATGCAATTATTTCCATTATCTACTTACGCCCGTGTATAATAATTCTCCCGAGTGCTCGCAATTTCTATTTGCAGAGTCGAACGCCCGAAAACAAAATGCTCCTCGTGGCTCGGAATTCGCAAAGTCCGGAGGAAGACCAACGGAGTGGATTTCATTCAGGAAGAAAGGAAAAAAAAAAAAGAGGAAATAAAAGATACAGGGAAAAGGGACGAAAAAGTTGTCGCAACTTTTGGTCGCCTTGAGAAACTCAGCGGTAAATTTCTACGACTTATATTTTACTCGCTCTACCAACTTGAATCCATCGGGAACACTAAGCCTGCGTAAAGAAAACTTTGTCCTCGTCCAAATGGGTCTGATAGTGTGTATTTAATATTTAAATAAAATACGCGGACACATTAGAACAATACCTGAGAGAGAAAGAGAAAGAAAGAGAGAGAGAGAGAGAGAGAGTTTTATAATCTCCATCTCTCGTTTCTTCCAAGAAATAACTAAATTCGTTCTATATACAGTTTCATGAATTTATTGGAAAATCAATCATTTAATTCAACCTCGATTTATCACGAGCTTAATTTTCCAGCATATATTCCAATAATTATATATTTATATATTATATAATTATATATTTATATATTTAAGCGAGTTGAAAATAACTCCTGAGATAGAAGATGGAAATTTCTCCTCTTAGTGGAGGATATTTCCGAGCTTGACCACACATTGATACGACTGAAATTTCAACGTTATTACAAAACTTGAGCTTGGCTAAACATAGCCATGAACTTTCTCTCCTGCCTTGTCTGACAATGAATAAAATACACTTTATTTCTGCTAACATCTAACTGGTTCCTTGCCTAGCTTCTCGATGCATGTGTTATACGAATGTATATAATCTCGACGAGAATACAACGACGAGAAAATTGAGATCCCAGGGCATGATAATTTCTCCAGTACACGGTATATATGTTTAAAATTCACCCCGAGAAAACTAATTTCGGGCTTCCCATATGTTCTCGACGAGCATATGGCTCGTCAATTATTAAAACCGATAAGAGCCTTTCATCGAGAACTTATTCGGCTATTCATACCACAATATTGCACGAATTATAGTTGAAAAATAAGTTTGAGGACGTACAGTTATTATACAAAAAATTGAGATCTCGGAATGAATCAAACGGCATTCTCAGAGTTGACTTCTGGGCATTTCAAAACATCTCCGATAAGCCCAAATCCGTCAATTCGGAGCAAAGTTTTGGGCATTTGAATTTTCGGTATTTTCAGGTTTTCGAAAAAGTAGGCAAAAAATTGAAACCTTTTTTTTCCGTCTTTCACCATATTTTAAGGCTTTACTTACGAATCACGTCAAATTTATTCCTGAACCTCAATAATTCGATATGAAAACGCAAAAAAAAAACGAAAAAATATTTCAAATCAACACAAGTATGTTCTACATCATATTTATTGGTATTAATGTATTTCCATATACGGAAATAAGCAATCTGCTTATGTATATGGTTGAAATGGTCCTTGTATATTATATACATGAATGTGTGTAGAAAGAATTCCGACGTCTGCGATTCCTCCTGTGTGGCTATCCTATAGGATTCCTTTTCGGCCTAAAATTTCACGATTTTTTTTCATCGCATTATTTCGGGCTGAAAATACGTGGATTTTGGTTACTGGCGTATATCATTAAGTTCTATGCTAATTATATGAACCAGGGGAAAGATTTTAAAAAAATTCAACTTTGACTAGGGCTTTCCTCTCCTATTATAGTTCATCTATACGAAGTACAGGCCTATAGGAGTAAACTTTTGGGATTTTTTTTCTCCAATTCCTGACTGTAGCTACCCCATAGGATTGGATTTTGATGATGCCTAGATGCGCATTCAAATAAAAAATTTCAATAACAATCACATCTCATCTTAGTTAATTTGTAATTTTTTAAGTTTTTCCCTGACCAAATAAAAAATTTCCTGACTTTTCCCTGTTCCCCTGACTAATTTAAAATTCCGAAATTTTCAGGATTTCCCTGACCGTATAGCCACCCTGTTATTATTACAATATTAATTGTGATTGTTACTCATATTTAATTAAAAAAAAAAAACAAATAAATAAATAAAAGTGTTACGTCGTTTGTTTGAACGAATAGCTGTTCAGCCGCAAACTCATCAATCTCGTTATAAAATTGAACTTTGCCGCAATATGTAACGTTGAATCTGCGCCATCGAGTACGATTTTTTGCATTTTTTACGTGGACGTGCTTAATTAGATGACTGTTTAACTACACGGTAAAGTTTCCTTGAATTTTTGAAATATAGCCGTACAAAGCTATTCGTGTGTATATGTATTGAAAACAAAAGTCTAAAAGTATATGGGTTCCCGATAGTTCTTAATGGCGTAGAATCGCGATGAACATCTCATCCGCGCGATGCGTTATGGCATTAGAAAACCGCGAGTGACTCAAAATTCAACTAGATTAATCGATGATGATTCAGGCTCTTATCGGACACAGTGTCGAGGTGAATCACAGGCAAATTTATCGATCTCATCAATGCAGGAACGTAGAGAAACAGTAGGGGGGAGAGAGAGAGAGAGAGAGAGAGAGAGAGAGAGAGAAAGAGAGAGAGAGAGAGAGAGAGAGAGAGATAGAAAGAGAGAGAGAGAGAGAGAGATAAAAGAGTCGATGGGAATCGTGGGTTCATCAGGCGAGCAAGGTTTGCACTGCACTTTAATATTGCAGGCCAATATTCCGATAATGTTTTATCAGCAAAAAGAAGAAAAAAGAAATGTGACGCTCGCGTCCGGTCTTTTTTCCGTACATGCTATTACTCCCGTCGATAAGAAAAGTATAATACTCGATGGAGTCGAATAAAGCGAAACGAGTATCGGAATCGAATAAGCATAAATATTTTATAGTTCGGGTCTACGTTTATCGGGGTTTCTCGAGTATAATATTAATCTTTATTAAAGGATATTTTCCCCTTGCATTCCCATCTAAACTTAAAACCCATTGTCAATTGTAGTCGATTCCGTTGAGTTAAAAATTGACAAAAAAAAAAATCAACGCCACGATAGACACCAAGAATAATGAGATGCAACAATGATAATGTTGAAAAGTTATTAACGACAAATTAAAAAAAAATGTCGTTAACTAAATATTCAGAAAAATTATAATTTTTTTTGTTAATACTTATAATTAGTCTCATAAATTTTCCACAACCGTTAATGCTTGACAAAATTTAATTACTCCGTTGAAAAATTATTGTTTCAATTTTTTCTATACTGCGACGATGAGATTTCATTCTGAAGAATTTCCATCATTTTCGTTAAATATAACCCTTACGCGTAATAATATATGGGAATGAAACATTTTTGAAATTTTCAAGAAGATATATCTATGAAACTAGTCGATCGATTACCTTGAAATTTTCCAGGGTTAATTTGTAGGCTCTACGTGATATCTAAAATTTACGTAATTCTATCTGTCATTCAACTTTGTGTTAAACCGGTCTTTCCTAGTCATCCGGAGCCCGAAAAAGACGAATTTTTGAGATTTTGTTTTTTCCTAATCACATGTGCATATTCGCACGGAAGTGTTGTAATTTGGAAAAAGTAACGTTTGAAGAAATTTGAGTAATTTTTTCGTGTAAAAATAAACATTTATAAACAAATTATAGCCGATGTCCCGAAAAAAACTTGATTGAAAAAGTACTTTCGCGGTGAGCACACTGCCGTACGGAGTCAGATTATTAAAAATCAACAAATCAACAAGGATTTCCCTAGTGCGCCAGCTTAACACGCGATTATAATCGCCGGAATTTATGAAATATAAAGTTAAAAAAAAATGGCGGTTGTTCAAAGTTGGAGTCTTGAATTCGCCGAAAAAAAAGGAACGTATCATTTACCGTTCATTAAATCGAAAGTATACAACGTAAAGGAAATCCTTCGATCGAATACCAGATTTTTGTATCTAAAAAAAGAAAAAAAATCGGCAAGATTAATGCCGTCATATTCGAGTATATCTTGCAAATGGACTTTGAAGACGCGATTCCCGGAAATGTCGGAGCCTGTAAATTTCTTACCTATATAATTAATACTTTTGGACGAAAAAATTACTGAATATTCTTCATGTGTTACTTTTTCAAAGACAAAACTTCCGTACGTTTTAACCGATGTATTGAATAAAGACACAACGATGCACAGGACGTAAAAAAAATGCATTTAAAAATGCACCCATATGCTTATGATATTTCGAGAAAAAAATTCTCACAAATTCGTTTTTTTTTTCGGCCGCAAGAATTGTTAAATAAATTCATAGAAAACATTAATTTTTCACACTTTTCAGATAAATTCGGCAATTTTTTTTTTTTTTTTTTGTTAAATGGGACACCGCCGTCCGCATCGATGGCCCATAGCCAGCAAGGGCGTAAAATGTTTGTTCCTGCAGCCTCGAAATGACGTTACGACGTTGAGCCATCGAGGATATGCGTATGTGTGCATAATATATGAGGTTAGTAATATAAATTGTCGTTGACCCGAGGCGAGTTTGCAGTATCTGTCACGCTCGCGAGTCCCATATATATATATGTACATCAACGACGTGCAAACAAGAGGAGGCTTCGCTCGTTTCGCTCTGTGTACCTCGTATAACGAATACACAACTGAATATTTCATATTTGTCGGTGCAATGGACGTTTATACGAGCCTATGACGACGAAAAAGCGCCTAGTGTATATATATGCGCAGCCGGAAGTGCATCGTGACCTTCTGGAACTCTGATAACGTGCACTACCGCTCTTTCTCTCTCTCTCTCTTTCTCTCTCTCTCGCTCTCTCTCTTTATAACTCACGCGCTATAAACTCGCGTTATATTCATTATACAAAAAATTTCCGAGTAGTCGTATTAATTTTTTTTTTACACAGTTTTTTTTTCGGTAAAACCCGTTCGTTTTCTCTCGCAAGACCATTTGGCCATTACTCTATTTCTCAACTCTCTGCCCCGGACACGAGGACATCAATCGTAGACCGGAGGCTCTGCCTGTCGCAATTTTTTTTTCACCGCTCGGTCCTTCAACCCTGCCAACTGCATCATGACTCGAGTTGGTTTTTTTTTTTTTCTTCATTTAATTTCTGGCAATACAGAGTGGAAGAGAGTAGTACGTTGGCGCCGAAAAATTTATAACGGTATAGTTTTTTAAATTTACCGAACACACGGCCGAACGACGAGAGCTAAATTTATGGGTATGATTCTTACATAAGGGCCCTTCGGAGAGCCGAACATGTTGAATTTTAAATTATTTATCAAAATTCGCACGTCTTTGAACGTCGCATTTATGGTATTCGTCGCGAAATAAATTCATGTATGCATTTTATTATGCGAGCGAGTGTGCGCATTTACGACGAAACTAGAGGAGATATTCGATCGCGATCGCGGTATAGGGGGGGGGGGGGGGGGGAGTCGATGGCGGCGTTTTCGGTCCAGAAGCCGAAAATAAGCGCGACATAAATGACGCGATACAATGGCCAACCTGTCGTCCATCGTATGCCGATCAATCATTCGCGTAATCCGGTTCGCTAAATATTTTTCCCACGACAGCCGAGAGCGGCCATTAAAACAAAAAAAAAATCACGGTGACACCGATAACGAGGGATCTTCGACGTATATCATTCATTTTTTCCAGTCCGCTAATTCACCGGGGCTATTCTTCGTGCTTCGCAGGGTTGAAAGAAGATATATATAAAAAAAAAAAAATCAAAGTTAAAGTCAAAGGAAGAAGTGACACGACATGGAAAAGCTCGGAGGTTATAGTATAACGATCGAGAATAAAAGAGATATATATATATATCCTCGTACTCGTGGTCTCCGCTCTTGATGCCCTCCTTCGAGCTGATTCCCGCCCATCCGTGGCACTTTAATCGACGCGAAGCTCCTTCAAATTCATTCAATGCTTCTTTTGTCCCTGATGAGCGACTCTCATTGTCTTCTTTATCGTTACATTTCACTTTTCTCTCTATTATTCTTCCTCTTTTTTTTTTTTTTCTTTTATTTTTTCATTCCCGTTGCTCATTGTCGAGCTTGCAAGAGAATAGAATCATCGCTGGGAATACAGTTTTTGCGCTCTCTAGACTAATCCTAGCTTCGGCTTTTCGTGCGTGTCTATTTCATTTGTCGAATATTCCAAGTGTATTCGCCTCTCGTCGGCGCGTATGTGATCCGGAAACCGAGTTCACCGTGACGTTTACGATTATAATCGAATTTTCAGACGAGCGCAAGATTTTAATAAAAGCTTTTGGGGCAATTGGGCACAAACTTCTTCGTGGCGGGCGATCGGGCAATGCGAGATCGAAACAGGGAAGATCAAAAGGATCCGAACGATGATATTTACGGGGTCTACACGGTCATTTATATGGTAGCCCTTTGTGGCACACTGGTCGTGTGATCGACTCTCTGTTTTAGCAATTGAATTCGTTGGAGAAAGCTACAAAATGTGATAACACACGTAAATGTAGCGATATCAGAATTTGTAATAACTGTGAAAATGTCTTTTCGGACGCGTATATTCATTTTGAATAAAGACGGACAGTTTGATATTGAGATATATTGAAAATTCGCATAAATTACTGCCAACGCTCGTAGCAAAGGGCTGTCAGCTGATCGGTCACATATCGTAAACTGACTGATCGTGACTGACTGTACTGATCGTTAATTCGAAATTTATCTGCCAAACATCCCGCGAGTTTGTTTTTTTTTTTCATGCAATCTATCGAGTGATAATAATTTCGTGAACAATATCATCCATCAAATGAATCACTTATTCGGTATTTGAGTATAGGTTGAGTTTTAAATTGAACTTTGTGGCGAGCTAAGTTTTATCGTATATTTTATGCTAAAATGGCAATTTGAAAATCAAAATTTCGTCGCGGAAAAGAGTCGTCAAGGATGATCTGAAACATATATTGCGGTATTAAAAAAAAGAAAAAAAAAGAAATGTGTTTCGAGATTGGAATATATTTCCGATTCACAAAATTCACCAATCCTCCAAATTTTAGGGACTACCTTAAATAGCCCGAACCAATGAAGAATGATACCGATTTAAATGACACTTTTGGTATGCAGACGAACACAAAAGTTGTTTTGACAATTTTGTTTTTTTCTTTGTCACGCTAATAAAAGTGCCGTATATATATACGGTAATCGGTGAGGCTTTATACACGCGAGGTACAGCAGTTTATACCAATTTACGCGGTATATCAAGCGCATTGTCTCATAAAATATTTGTACGGGCGTGAGCGTATATAAATTCAATCGACTTACCGCGTTTGCTCGATTGTTATTTCAGCCTCAGTCGTAACAAGGTTGAAAATTGGGGCTCAATCGTTTCTTGAATGGACGCTAGAATCTAAAAGCCTCGTTGCGGCATCCATAAATTGGTGTTTTTGGCAACGGCCCGTTGGAGCGACAACTAAAACGAAAGAAATTAAGAGACGGAACGACCGATTATACAGTCTGCAGGGCAATATATATCTGCTGCTGGGGTACGTCAATAGTTTTCATACATGAATATGTCTGTCTGTCTGTCCCTCTCTCTCTCTCTCTTGCTCTCTCTCTCTCTCTCTCTCTCTCTCTCTCTCTCTCTCTCTTTCTCCCTCTCTCTCTCTCTATTTCTCTTTCTCTTTCTGGACCGATCGTTTGTCAACCTCCGTCAAGTTAGCAGAGACAAGTCTGCGAATTGGATTTACTCTTCACCCAGAATAAGGTGCTTTGTTTTTTCAAGGGGTGAGTTTTTCGACTCAGGGGTGGAACACCGAAATCGAGAAAAGCGGTTTTTGAAAGCACTTACTTCATCTATTACTATATGGTGGCGCGTGAATCCAGTCATTTCGATTTTACAATGTTTTACTTTCTTGAAAAAGTGTTTCAACTCCGGAACCAAGATTTCCAATTAGATTTTTGGGTTTCAAAATACACATTTCAAAAGCACTTATACGGCACTTTAATTCCTACGCAATGTGATTTTTTTTTGCATTCACTCGATACGATGGTTGTGCTAGCTTGACGTCAAGCTGTCAGAGAACTTTTTGTATTGAATTCCTGGCTCCACGAATCGGGCACCAAAATAATAAACTCGACACTATAAATTAGCACCTGAAAAGCACTTTATTCTGGTGCAGAGTAATAATCCAATTTGGAGACTTGTCTCTGCTAACTTAATGGCGGTCAGTGGATCGAGCAACGTGATTATGCCGCTCGATGAATTAATCGCGAGCCAATGAATTTTAGGAATAACGAGATATATCATACACCGCGCCCAGTGTACTGGCGCGTCTTTTCGAGAGGCACTCTCGCGGTAAACTTTTTTCTTTTCCAGCGAATCGTTATTGTTACAGAAATAAAGAATAAAATTCTTTTTATAATATATCACACACTCTCCGAAAACATCTAATTGCAGCAAAAAGATATTAATCTTACGACGAATCTGTTTAACTGAAAAAGAATAGCTTTTTATTGTATAGAGTATCATTTTCCTGTGACTTAGTATTGCGGTTCCTCTGAGATGATGATACTCTACTTCCAAGCCTATAATTATCGTGTAGTGTAAAAGTGAATCCGTTATGGCTAAGAAGATTTCTGTGTACCAAATACCGTTATAACTTAAAGTACCAAGTACTTCAAGTACTGAGAACCTGATGAAGTACTGAATATTTGAAGTACTTGGGGTATCAAGTACTTGAAATACATCAAGTATCAAGTATCAAATACTTTTCAGATTTTCAGGTGTACATCTCGTAAGTTTCAGTACTTATATTTAATTTCTCACGTATACTCTTTAAACTCATTTGATTTTTATATCGAGTACGTTTTGTATCAAAACATATTTTCACATTGTGCAATTCACTCAGGTTAGGCAGATTGGAACATAAATATATTTAAACGAAGAATTCGAAATAATTTTAAAAAATTGACGATTGTAATTGAGATTTATTTAGCTTCAGGTTTGAAAGAGAAAAAATATAGAATATAATACACGGATTGTTAAAAACGGGCTATGCATTGACAATGACACACCGTAACTACCGTAGCTTGAGCCTTTGAACGGTCATTCCTTACAATTTTAACCAAAGATGGCGCAGAGCGTTCCTCAATTATACATTCAAAGGCGTTATACATGCAACCATTAGCAAGACGTATTCAAAAGTAGTTCATACTTAGTACTTGAAAACGTACTTGAAAATTTAAGTACAAATACTTAAAGTACAGGTCGAGTACTTGGAAATTCAAGTACAATACTTGAAATAATTTTTAAGTACTTCGTACTTCAAGTACGTACTTCGAGTACATCGCAAGTACCGGGTACTTGAAGTACTGCCCAGCTCTATAATATATAAATGACACTGCCAACCATTCTGTGCAAACTGTATTTCTGTCCTCACAAATAGTTAGAAAATCTCATTGTGTGTGTGTGCGAGTGCGCTTTTACCGAATATTCTTTTCAACCAATAGACTTGAGATATTAATAACATGGTATTTTTTTTAATGAAAATTAATTTTAAGCAATGTTCAGAGATGTCTGTTTATACTCTCATTCATGATAAATTTTCTATATATCGATAGAAAAATTCGTAGATGGATGGAACATCATTTTTTATTTCGAAAAAGAAAAAAAACAAACAGACAGCGTTGAATTTATTCGATAAATGCCTTAAGATTTTATGAAATTTTGAATTTTACGAAAATTCACATACGAAAAGCTAACGAGCCTAAGGGGGGGAGGAAAAAAGTTCCGAGGAAACTAAAATTACGAGAAAGCGGTGTACAAATTTAAAACAGAATTCCATTTTTGCAACCTACATCGCAACATCGATGAATTCATAGATGCGACTATAGATTTGACAAAATTTTAGATAAAAAATTAATAATTTATTATAACGTTTCGTCGCATCAGATTTTTTTTTATGCCCATGTGATCGACATCTAGCGTAATGTGCTAAATGAATCATGATTAAATAAATCCTAATCGTACGAAGGGAGCGGACGCGGCCCCAGAAGCGATGAGGGTTGATTCATGCCGCGGGACTGAGCACGTCATTAGAGAAACGTTGACAAAAAAAGAGAGCCGGGATTCAGGATAGTAATACGAAAAAGATAATCCGCGAGGCAAGTAAGAAAAAAAAAATATTAATGATTGAAAATAAGAACGACGAAGTAATGAACATGTGGACACACTGCATATACGATTAAATAGGGTTGAAATAATAATAATAATAATAATAATAATAATAATAATAATAATAATAATAATAATAATAATAATAATAATAATAACGGCGCTAAAGCCACTAACTTGATCGTAAGAAATGATTTTTTTTTTTTTTTCATTATGTATTTCAACTCTTGAACGCTTGCTCATTAGGGCCGTGATATACGCTGTATTTGCATTGAATTATATCTTACAATCACTATAGCCGTGAGGCATAACGCATATGATACAGACGTCGACAAAACTATACTTCATCATCAACCGATTTTCGGGCTCTCGGTGCGTACCGGCAAGGAATGCGTCCTTTCAAAGGACACTCCCGCGGTAAACTTTTTTTCTTATTCAGCATCGTTATTGTTACCGAGATAGAGAAAAAAATTCTTTTTATAATGTATACATGACAGCCAACCGTTCTGTGCAAACTGTGTTTCTGTCCTCACTCGCGTGAAGGAAACTTGGTTTTAATGAAAAAAAAAGGAAGATTCTAGGAGGCAAAAGGACCCAAATAGTTAGAAAATCTCATTGCGTTGTATGCGCGCGCGCGCTTTTACCGAATTCTTCATTTTAATCAATAGACTGAACGGGCTGAACAGCAGCTGATCAACATACAGAAACTAAAAAAAAGGCTAAAATTGTCGAAATTTGTGAATAGTGAAAATATGAAACTTTTTGCACCAATAGAGGGGGACGCGCGGTCATTACCAGCATGAGTGACCGATCAGACGCGCACTGACTTTATGATGGCAATATAACTGAAAGTCAGTAAAACACATAGGCAGGTGTATCGGCAAGATTTTCCGTAGTTTCCCAGCGCCCTCGTATGAATTTCATACCGCAGTGCATTATGAAGGAGCGACTGCGGGGAACACTCTAGGGGATCACAACGAATATAATGTAACATGAAAATTGAAGGACGCAACGGCGAAGGGGACATGTGAGAGGGGAAAGTGGCCCGTACGATTTGCAAAATAATAACGTCTGTTTTATGTAAAAATGCGATAAATTCTCACGAATAAAAACATTCGGGAAATGCCTACCCGTATATACACATGTACCATGAAATTTAGGTCATGCAAGCACAGCTATGGTGCGTACAGAAATTTTAGAACGATGGACGGAGAAAAAATGCGAGAGAGAGATGGAAGTTTACAAAAATGTAATCACGATACAGTTTACCAACGAGCGGAGGGGGAGGGGGCAGATATCCACGGGGTTGTGGCAAAATTCTTCTCGAGTTTCAATGCATATATACATCCCGCGGTATGGCATGCTATATACAACAACGAAAAGCTCCGGGGCAGACCGGGGCAAGCCTGCCACCACACAACGACATTCATGCTGTCGTGGCTAACGTTGAGCGAATTTTCCGTTTCGCGTATCCTGAAAACCGTGGTGAGACGACTGCGCGAAATGGTACAGCAACCAAATTATGTGGGAGGCGAAACGCTGCAGAAAAAGTGGGTAAACTCAGGTTATTCAGCGCCTCCTGTTCTCTTACGTGAAAGAGAGATTCTGCGAGGTAGAGAGCAACGCAAACCAACTTCGCGAATGGACTTGCAAATATATGTATATTTGCAAAAAAAAAAAAAAGCCGTCATCGGAGAAACGCTCATTAGATAGTTTTCGGGGTAATTTGTCCATTTTTTTTTTCCCACGAAAGGGCCACTCGGAATTCCACTCACTATTTTTTTTCCTAATAGGGAGGCAATACGTTACTCCACAGGATTTTTTTTAAGATGCAAGAGGGCATCAGTGAAGAGGGAAAAAATGTTTTTTTTTTGTCAATTTTCTGTTTCTTTTTTCATCTTTTTCAATGGTCCGTTTTTCAAACGGAAGTATTTCGGAACGTCGATATTTTTATTTTCCCATCTCAAATGTTAAATTTTTCGGTCACACAAACCTTTGAAAATATGAAAAAAATTTGGAGCTACAACGATAAAAATAGTATAATCTGTGAGCCCGGAAAACTCTCGAAAATTCTCCTGGTTGAGAATCGCACCAACTCTGCGCAATCATTTCGTGACTCACCGTCGTCTCACGAAGCTCCTCTTGACGATTTTCACGAAAAATTCGTTCGCTCATCTCTCCCTCTGCGATGGGGACAGATGGAAAGAGATTTTTCGTTCGTTCGTAATTAATGGATTTCGGAGGAAATATCTCTTTCGCCCTATCTCCCCTCTTCGAGTCCTGTAGCCGCACCACCGAGCAATCTCTCAATGAGGACGTTTATTCACAACGAAAACCGATTTCAGCTTTGCTCCTACGGAATATTCCCCCCCCCCCCCCCGCCCCAATTCCCGTGCTTCTTGGCCCTTCTAGAACCGGTCGCGGGTATTAATCCCGATGGACGCGAAGGATTGCGGTATTTATCGCGTCACTACATGCCCGCACCCTCTACCGAAATTGTAGCCCCCTGCGCGCACTACCCACGTTTGTGATATGTTGCCCAAGGGTTACGGGAGAACCGTATATATGTATATATATATATATATATTATATCGAGGGAGAGTTTATATATATCTCGTTGCACGTAGCTGCGGCTAAAAGCATATCCTTTTCATTGCCCTGTCAATTTGTAGGGGATTAATCCGACACTGCGAGATTGCGGCCGAATTGATGCCGAATCGACGCAACACACCCTTGTGCTTTCTAATACGTTTTCACCCTGCGCTGAACGGAAAAGTTGCACGACGAAAACGAAGTCTTCAACGAATGACTGTTTTCACCCAATCTGTGACACCCTATCTGAACATACACGGAGAGAAAATAACTGCACGGAATGAAATCTGTTGCGAATATCGCATGGGACGCTATTGCTATTTTCGCATTCGAGTGTTCAATGCAAAAAAGGTACGAGAAAATTGCCATTATCGCATGATAACCATGCGATTTTAGTATGAAAGTATCCCATGCGAGAAAGGCATGTACCGATGCGATTATCGGACGAGAGCGATGCGCTGAACGCTCGAGAGCGATGCGCTGAACGCACAGTTACCTCCGTACTATAAACGCAAGGAGGCCCATGCGAAAAGAGCATGGGTCCCGAGCGTTTCGAAGATTTACGAACTGCGCATGCTCACGGCAACCTATATAGGCGATACGTGAGCGCGCGTTAGTCGCCTGCTTACGTCATATTGTACATATTGAGCATGCGCAGTTCGTAAATCTTCGAAACGCTCGGGACCCATGCTCTTTTCGCATGGACCTCCTTGCGTTTATAGTACGGAGGTAACTGTGCGTTCAGCGCATCGCTCTCGTGCGTTCAGCGCTTCGCTCTCGTGCGATAATCGCATCGGTGCATGCCTTTCTCGCATGGGACACTTTCATACTAAAATAGCATCGATCCATACTAAAATCGCATCGATTCATGCTAAAATAGCATGAATCGATACAATTTTAGTATGGCACACTCATTGCTTGTTTCGCATGGTACATTCCCATGCAATATTCGCAACAGATTTCTTTCCGTGTGGATATAGTTATGTATAGCAAGAAAAGTTTCGGCCCAGCGGGTAGTATTGTATAAGCGAGCAAAGTGAACCGCGATTGTATTACTCTGGCTTCGATCGAAAATAAAATTTTTACATATTCACAAAGCTCTGAGGACTACTTTTTTTTATACATATACTGCTCGTTTATGAGGCAGCGGCTTTTGCTCCAATTCTGGCAGCGAAATTCTCGATTTTAAAGGAGACAAAATTAAAGTAACGAAAATTTGCTCGGCAAAAAAAATATGCGAAAAACAAAAATCTATAATCACCACGCGCGCAAAACAGGTCTCAATTGTCTCTTTGACAATTCCAACCACGCATATTTATAGTTATATCTTTTGTCATTGTCATGACATAAAGCAACTTTACACAATATGATGTAATATCATTGAGGGAAACTACAATCGCGAAGTTCCTCCGACTATAAAGGCTAGATTTTATAGATACTATTTTTTTCAACACTGACTTATAACATAGCTTTTCAGTATGACTATATGTGAGTTCTTGACTGATTTATCATAGTCATGATTAAACAGCCGAACGAATGGATGATAAAATTGCTTAAACTGTATTATAGAGTTGCCTTAACTATATATATTATACAATTTGTTTGAGGAATAAAAAAAATGAAGTTGCGGTCATTGTAAACCCTAAATTTATGATTCCGATTAAAAAAATTTCCCTCTCAATGTGTATATTCAATCAACTATAACAATACCGAAATTCATTCCCATATACGTACAATCGTCACACTCGTGCATGCACTGTTATATTTCAAAGAGGTATTTCATAGAATATTCCATACAGTTCAATAATTCACTCGTGTATCCCCAAAATCGAGAGCATAATATTAAAACACTTTAATACTTAAACATAGGCGGCTTTCTATAATTGAATTCGGGATCGAAGATCTATGGAAAATCTGGCAGTATTGGGTTTGCAAATGTGGATGACCGAGGCAGCGAGAAATGGAGCGAATAGGATATCGAGCCAAAGGCGCATGGAAGAAGATTGAAAATTCAATTGACGTTTGCAAAGCTGGATTGTATATCCGTTCATCCGAGACTTTTATAAAAAGCCGAGAGCGCTTTACTGTTCCATCTTCCGTGTCTCGCACCCTTTGCCCATTTCTCTCGCGCGTCCAGCTCGACGGCAAGGGTGATTTACACATTCTTTTTTTCGATCCTCCACTCCACCTGGTTTTTTTTTTTTTTTAATCAATAGGATCTGTGGATGATTTACCGGGCTTAGCTATATTCCGCGAGAGATATTCCATTTGAATTTTTCAACAAGCTGGCCTTTTGCCCGTCGTGTGACTGACCTACCTAACCGTTATATGCGATTCTGGCTACATATGGATTTAGCCATCCCGCAGTCTCTTGCAATTATTGAGGAGTTGAGTTTTGATTCGTTGAAATATAAGTTATCTTTGCAAAATCCCCTGGGATAATCTGAATTTTCTAAAGGCTATTTAATTTTGGGTTACTCGAATTTGTAAATTTCACGAGTCGCATCATGATTGACTCGCAGTCGTCTGAATGTGTCCTAAAGATCGATGACATCCATATCTCAAATAAAACGAGGGGACGCGTAAAATTTTTTCGGTGTATAATGTATATATATATATATATACACAGTCAATTCGCACTTACGATCTAATCTCCATGAAAACGGCTCAGAGCACGGGTCGGTATTCTACGTTAGCAAACTTGCCAAAGTTAACCGTGGAATTCTTGGAAAACTTCCAGCAATGATCCAGCTCAGCCTCATCTCTCGGCTCTATCGCGATCCTGGGAATGGTGTCTCGCTTTATCCTATTTTGATCCTATCGTCAACCTCATTGAGTTAACGTTCTCTTTCAATCATAATCAAGGCTCCTACTCGCTCGATAGATTTTGTCAAATCTCGCCTCTATATACCTACTAGGTGTGCTCATCGATCATGCGAAACTGACACACATATTGATATTTGGAACGGTTTAGGAAATTTCAGACTAAAGTTGTCAATCACTTTTGACGAGGAAAATTATTTACACGTGTTGGTTATAAAAAAAAGGACTAACAGAAATGACTGGATTTAACCAAAATTAGCCGCCATCGAACGAGAGGATTGGACGCGATATACATATAAACTTGCACTATAGTCACAGATCGAAATAGCACATTGTTTGCCGAGCGAGAAAACGGTCGTTTGCATGCCGAGTATGAAGTTGAGCACCGAGGCGAATTTAAGCCGAGGTGTTCTCAACTTCATACGAGGCACAAACAACCGTTTTCTCCGAGTTGAACCTACTATTTTTTACAACAGCGGAGCGAAAACAGCGAGTTTCCATCCACAAACGAAGACCGGCAATCGACTGGTTTCCATCCTCATTTGCAGATGGAAACTCGCTGTTTTCGCTCCGCCGTTGTAAAAAAATATTTTTTCCTCCCTGAAATCCTTTTTCCTGATGGTTTCTAATTAGCATAAAGCTGTGTATATGCTATCCGCATCAGTAAACAGAATCCACGTATTTACAGCCCGAAATGATGAAAAGGAAAAGATTTCCTATCGAAAAAATTTTGGCCGAAATTTTGGCCGAAAAGTAAAGAGTCACGGTCAGGGAGTAATTTTATTCTTTAAAATTTCGTTTCCTAGGCGTTTATTACTCGATTTATTATAAATACATCTATTAACAGTCCAAAATAATGAAAAGGAGAAAAATCCAAACTTTTTAAATTGAAAATACGAAAGTAAGCCTGCATACTCGACCGGAAATCGAAAAATTCTAGTTTCCAATTCTGACAGTCTATACCACATTTTTTCCGGAATTGTTTATCATGCCTTCTTTCTTTTTTCTACGGCATTAGAAAAGCCATAAGCCCCTAGTGGTAACCATGTCGTTAGTTCCTTAAAAAAAAACCAATTACCGCCTACAAAGAAACATAAAAAAAAAAATTAACGACTTCTTCACAAAACCGAAAAAGTTTTATCATACTATAGCAGGGATTTGTATTATTCGAGCGCTGATGCTATACATAGGGATGTTCCAGTCGTACCCTCGTCTTCAATTTTCTCGAGACTAGCTACTGGATTGTAAGGCACAGCTCTTTTCCAACTGGCGGCCTAAAAAGGATTGAGTTTCACGCAAGCAGAAATGAGTCAATTTCCGTATATATATATATATATATATATATATATACAGGAATCCACGGACGAGAGATGCTATATTGAGAGAATGAGACTTTGCTCGACTGGCATCGACTTTATTTCCCGTTACCCTCTCCAGTGCCCCATGGATCTCGAGACGCTACTGGCTAATCCGATTATAGATCGAAACGAAGAACGATTGCTAGTCTCCTGGATTTATCGCGTATCTCGACACCGCGTTACACAGTGTGCCAGGTAGAAAGGAAAAAAGAAAGAAAGAGAGAAATCGAGAGGGTGAGAGGGAAAGAGAGAGAGAGAGAGAGAGAGAGAGAGAGAGAGAGAGAGAGAGAGAGAGAGAGAGAGAGAGAGAGAGAGAGAAAGAAAGAAAAGACATTGCATTTCTAGGTCCAGGAGACAGCGCACATAACGATCTATACGATTCTCTATTTCCGTATCGAATTGTCGAAACCATCGACAGCTATCTCTAAGTTTTGTGAGTGGATACACAATACACACTCTAGGACGTTTATATAGGTGTAGTATAAATGTTAGACATATATGAGCGTGTATATACCTCCAAGGGAATAATATACATCGATGGTTAAATTCCATGGGGGCTTATAAGCTATGCTTATACATAACCGATACGCCCCTTTGGCATTAGTCCATCGGTATAATACATTTCTATAGGCAAACTGTGCTTGGCAAAGTCCATCGACTAATCTTGCTTGGCGCGATTCCAAGGGTAATCAAGCGACCGACGAGCCTATACCTTGATCTCGAGCCACACACCAAACACCTTTAACCCAAATTTCGCGGTGCCATATACACCCCTGTCCCTTCAACCGCACTTCGCCACGTTAAATCGCGTTGTAAACACACGACGATTGCCGACACTCATCGGCCCGATCGTCGAGCCTCTCTTTCACGTAACCCCCATATACACTCTCAACTAACTCATACAAAATCCCACCGTCCCGTACTCCACGTATAAAACCATAAAACCTCTCGAGCAATTCAGCTGTATTCCGAGGTAGCTTTAACCCGAGGCTTTTCTACCGCATATATTACGAGAGCGAAATTCGAATCTTTTCGATTTTTAAAAACCGCACCCGACTAGCCGCAGGGCAAAATTGGGGATTCGTTTCACTGCGATCGCGTAGATATATATAGATCTCATCGTGATGAAATTTCCGGCTATCGTTTAAATTGATTTTATAAATTCCACTGTACTGACACGCGAATTTCGGTCAATTCGATATGGAAATAACGAGTCCTCAATTCGCCTTTGACACGAAGATTTTGAATTGTAAATTTACAAAAAATCTATTCCAAAATCGTTATAAATTTGCGAACGTAACTTACTAATTTATGAACAATTAACTAAATTAATGAATATATATATATATTATAAATATATATAAATAGAAAAATATCTAGAAAAATTTAATTGAAATGAATAACAATGAGATATACACGGGTAAGGAATTAAAGACAGACAAACCTGCGTTTTGACTGGTTAAGGAGGTTCACGATATGGTTCGCGGGAGGTGAAGAGGGTCGGCAGAAATCCTATGATTATTATATAGGCCGGCGGCACTGCAGCCAACGGTGAAAATAATTTATCATGAATCAAAAAATCATGGAATTGAGATGATTAAAGTGACGATGAATGAATACTTAACCCTTTTCGAAATTTTAGAATAGATAAAAGTTATTTTACATTGCTATAAATAAAAGAAATTCGATTTTATATAGTGTACAGAATTTGCAACGTAGTCTGACAACAAGACACGTATTTCTTACGGTTGGTACAGTCAAGTGCCATAACCACGGGCATCAGATAACAGTCGAGCTGTCGAACAAATTGCGCGAACTGCTTCGGTTCTACAGCAGCGATGTTGCCGTGCTTATATCCCCTCTTTACATCCCCTTTACTGCGAATAACTGTGAATTCTGTGGGTTCATTGAATAGTATTCATAAACTAAGTACACAACCAATTTGATTTTTATCATGCTGCTTATTCACCTATACTGTATTGAAATAATATTTTTTTAAAAATTTTGTCTACATTTTCTCCGGAGTTATAAAGGGAAAAAAATCGCAATTTCTGCTTACGCCATAAGAACGCATGTTAAAAGAGCCCCGTCAGATACTATATTTTCATATTAATGATGCAGATCAAAATTCCCAAATAATTCAGGCACATTTCTACAGTAGCAGTGAATATGCGATAAGAAATTCAGATTTTTCTGTGCATTTTGCTCTACCTGGTGAATCGCCTTAAAGCTACACATATCATACATGCATAAAAATGTATGGCCAAGTACATAAGAATTTCGTAAAAAATTTTCCTTCATATCTAGCGGATTCGAAGTCGAGGATCGTCGAAGAGTCAGATAGTATATAAGCTGTTCTCTATAATCGGTCTTCACTCTCCATGTGTCTCCTTTGATGTTTTTAAACGAGAAAACAAAAAAAAAAAGAAAAGAAAAAAAAGAATACCCGAGCGTGATTGTAACGTTAAAAAACGAAATGGAGAACATACGATACAAAATGGAGGTGAAAAGACAGCGGACTCGGTAGTTCGTTTCAAGTTTATCGTCGGATTGTTCGCCATCACATCAGTCTCGCTAAAAGCTTTTCTCGAAGTGAGAACTCGAGGACGCCGTTTGTCGTTGCAGTAAAACTGTATCGCACGCTGGTACATTCTCCATAATAAATATATATATATATATATATATACGTATATAATACTTGAGAGGCGTTGGTAGGGGGATTAGTGAAAAGATATATATAAAGTATACGAACAACTGAATATGTTAATGGCGGAATGGGTGGGAAAAACTATACGGGTGAATGCGGAGGCAAGAAACATCGGCAAGACAAGAGAGGGTGCATATGCGAAAAGGGCTTGAGAGGGGTGAAAGTCTCGCAAAAACCGTTTCAGTTTTCCCTTTGAACTTCGATCTTCTCTCACCTCGAATGCTGCTGCTATCTCACTCACTCTCACTCTCTCTCTCTCTCTCTCCACACTTTTCTGTATATTTTGTATATTTTAGTATATATTTAGAGAGAGTATATTCTACTGTTACATTATTTTTTAGGAACTATATCTACTGTTACATTATTTTGTAGGACTATATGTATTCTTTACTTGAATATTAACTTCAACGGTCAATTCTGACTAACGTCGATCATTGTGTAATGCGCATAGATTTAGTTTAGTTTTAGTTCATTCTGTCGTGGTCTCAAGTCCTAGCTTGCTCTCTCATAAAGCCACTAATTGCTTATTCTAAGATATTTTACTTGTAATCTGTTTCATGTGATTATTCAATGTTGTTCTTAGTGTACTACTTTGTCTAATCTTGTAATTTGTTTGCCCCACAGTTAAACTAGGGCATATAATAAATATCAATCAATCAATCAATCTCTCTCTCTCTCTCTCTCTCTCTCTCTCTCTCTCTCTCTCTCTCTCTCTCTCTCTCTCTCTCTCTCTCTCTCTCTCTCTTCTGATGCACGACGTTTGAGGCTCTCGATCACTGATATGAGAGAGCTCTCGATTCACCAACAGCAGCAAAAGTAACGAGTGCGTAACGGAGCTTAAACCAAAGGGGATACAGATACACACATTTGACTTCGAGAAATCGCCGAGATGGCATGGAGACAGAATAAGAGGAAGTTGTTTTTTTTTTTTTTTTTCATTCGAAGCGTTCGAAGATTTTCGAGCTAAAATTTTTCTCGTTCTTTCGCCTCTTCTTCGCTTGCTTCTCCGTCTCGTCCTCATTTATCGTCACGTTTCAATTTGTTTTTTTTTTACGTCGATATACAGGAGTCGATAGGTGAAGGAGAAATACGAGCCACGTTAACATAAAAATCCTTTTGAATCAGACGCAAATATGTAACACCCGGAAGTTAAGGAATACGAGACAGAAAAGATCTTTACAGATGTTTGTTGATTTCTTATGGTCTTCACTTTGCAATTTTTCTTCGATTAAGAGGGAGGATTTTCGTAAATGTTGAAAACGGGGAAAGTATAATTTTTTTTTTTCAAGCGAAATTATTGAGTATCGGAATTGTTTTCTGACAATCTTAACTGCTGGGCTGGTGAGTATATACGGGCGAGGAAAAAATTACGAAAAAGACGAGCCAGGATTTTTTTTTGATCGATCATTCGATTGTTCTGCTACGTATACATCACTAGAAGGAGAAAAAAGTTGGAAGCGAGAAAGTTGATCGCTCATTGTACCAATAACCCTTGAAAAATTTAAGCAATCCAAGCAAATTGAGCTTTTTTTTCTTTCAAATTTATTTTTGCGGCCATACACGAAATTAAAAGAAAAAAAATGGCGAAAATTTAGCTGGATCAATGTTAAGATGGGCAAAGGGAGGAGAAATAAAAGGCGAAAGATGGAGGACATGAGGGAAAGATAAAAGGCTTTTGATGTGGCTCAAAGGAATTCACGAGGCTATGAAGATATTTTTGCCCCCCACCTCTCTCTCTCTCTCTCTCTCTCTCTCTCGCTCGCTCCTCCTTATCGCGAAATTCAATCGTCAGTGCAGGAACGCCATCTATCTGAGGAAACCATATATATATATATATATATATATATTCAACAGCTATATGCACGTGTTAAATAGCGAAACTATGATCGTATATGTGTGTGCAATCTTGCGCTTCTCCGACAGAGGTATGCGCCACTAAATTCTTCCCTCGGTCCTCTCACACACATAATATAAGTTCAGCGACAAACCTCTCGCGTGCCCTATATATAGTTTCGCGTTTTCGATTTCTCCCACGAATGCTCCTCGAGATGCCCTCGCGATACGTGTATTAATACCCACTATCAGGTAAGTGTCTGCGGTGCACGTATCCGGGGGCTGCTAAATTCAAGAATCTGAGGGGGGAGAGAATGGGGAGGCGGGACGAGTCTTTGAGCAGCGAGCCGGAAGGCAAGTTCACGGAGCTCCCTCTAGTTTACGATATACATAACCCCTTAACTATATCCATATTTCATAGAACATGTATACAAACCTATATACATAAATGTAGTTTGGCGCGGTCCAATGCGAACGAATCATAGAGGAAATATATCGATTTCATGGTTGTAAATTAAAAAAAAAATCATTGGCAATTTAATTGACAACGAATTAACGAAGGCGCCAACTCACCACACGTAGTGGCCAGCGGGAAAAATTAATTAACTTACTTTTGTCCACTTTTATTTGGAAAAAATCGTTTATTAAATGCCTACCGGTTATGCATCACGAATTTGTTACACTGAGTGAAAAAAAAAATGATATTAGGAACCATAAATTTATGGTTCAAAAATACCTCAATTTCATTATTTGAATTTCCAGAATTAATTATATATATACAGTTATGGAAACTCGATAATATAGTTTCCGTAATTTTTTTAACTACTTCGTTTATTTACTCTTAACTATAACAAATCAGTCAGGGTTAAAAACTTGCATAGTCCATAGTGAAAAATCGTTACTTTTTGCAACTTTGTCAACAAGTCACAGATAGAAATTTGTCATTATAACAGATTTAACTATATATACATAATAGTTGGAAATGCCAAAGAGACAATTGAGACCTGGTTTGCGTGTGGTGTTTGTTTTATAGATTTGATTCTTTTTTTTTTCAATGCAATCTCAGTGTACTTACTATACATGTACCACCCGTGGCTGACTTACCTTGCGAGAACGATCTCGAGCGCGGGTGCGCAGCATAGCAGTCGCTGCCACAACTAACTAAACCAGAACTCATAACAGTTCTGATAACCATAAAGGGTTTAATATATTTTATCATGGCTAAAATTGCCAAAAGTCAACACCGAAAAAGTCACGACAATCAATTAACCAAGTTTCCATAAACAATGAAATTGTTGATATTCAATTATCCAAATTTTTCTCAGTGTAGAATATATCGGGGTTGAAGAAACAAAAAATTAACAGCCCAAAGAAAGCTCTATAAGGAAGTACGACGATTAAAAGGGAGGGAGGGAGGAAGAGCAATGGATTGTACAAATCGGGAATGAAGCGAGGAACGAAGGGGAAAGAAAGAAAAATTGGATTCACCTCTTCGTCGCGGTGGCCGGCCAGAGGGTAAAGCGGGGCGACAAAGGGCAGCAGCAAGCACAAAATACCCTCCTTTCACATATTATTGTCTCTTGGAGTTGCACATTTTCGGAGTACCACGACTGTTTTCCGCCGTCCGCGCTTTTCCGCCTTTTCGCTCCAACTTTTTCCAGTGGTGAGCGAACAATCCTCTTCTTTCACCTCGCTCAATGCCTATATATTCGCTCATCCAAGTCCCTGCACATTTGTTTCTTCCCTTTGCTCTCTTTCGCTTCCGTATGACTCTGGGGACCGGAGGTTGGGTGGGTGGGCATATATATAAAGCGAGCTCGTGAATTTACCGCGGAATAGTTTTCGCGAGGAGGTGGTTATACATATAGCGGTATAGGCCGGAGGATATGCGCTCTATATTCTGCCAGAATGCCTCTTTCAACTATCCCTTCTCTTCCTTTTGCATTGCTCGCCCCATTACCCTCGGTTGACGCCATCCATATCGAATTTTCTATTGCCGCGCACACACACTAAAATCTGCATGAATATTCCGCTACTCGCATATATATATGAATTTAAAAACGACCCACAAATTTACGAAACATATTCGAGACGCGAACGGCAAATAATTTCTCACGATTTTCACTGCCGGTTGATGAATTATTGTCCTCGCGAGTCAGCTGTACTTTCACCCTCATTGCAACTATATAGTCTCAGGGACATGAACCAGTTTGTTTTTGGCTCTCCGAGTATTTCAAATTATCTCGAGCATTTTGCTGAATAAAATAAAAGAAGCTGAATAATAAATTATCATCGTTGCAATATGCTGTTATTTTGCTCGAAATTTCGGTACAAAACCATGGAAATTGGATAAATAGGCAGTATTTTTTTATTTGTTACGTGTGCATATATTAGGTCGTCGAGGATTATATAATATGATATAAAAATCAGAATAGAATACGCACTGCTTGTGTGTGGGTGAGGTCGCTGGTTTGTTCCAGCTCGCAGATATCTTGTATAACACGATGTCGAATCGGCTCTTTCGATAACAGCCGTTTCACGTCACGAAGCATCGATAAATGAATGTTGGGAGATACGCTGATCGGAATCACCGAGAGAAATTCAGTTTCGAGCATATCACAGTACAGAGAGAACGAGAGGAAGAGAAAGAGAAAGAGAGAAGGAGGGACGTGAGAGGAGGTCGGGATGAATCAAAAGAGAATGAAAACACGATGGCCTCTTTTGCTAACCCAGCTTTTGTGTGTGTGTGTGTGTGTAAGTTTCAACGGAGATACAGAATAAAAGAGTGCCCGCAAATGTGATTCATTGAGAATAGAAGACTCATAAAAAATGTCGGAAACACTTGTGCAAACTTGACTAGACCACGGAGATATTTCAACCATATTTGTGAATACAAATCGATCTATTGTTTTCATATTCGGTGAACGAAACGAAAAATCAATTTTTCATTGTTATCTCCGTTCGCGTTGAGCTCCAACTGACAATTTTCTACATTTCTATTTCTTTTTTTTTCCCGGCAACCTTTTTTTCCAATATCGAATCGTTACTATGCGTTGTCGCCAAAACGGACGAGCAGAACTTTCACGTGGTGCATGAATCAGCTCGATGTGAAACGTGAGATAGAATTCATGCGGGAAACACACAGAGTGGACAAAACAAATTATACTTATGAACACACGTGTGCAAATATTATAGAACGTAAAACTGTCAATTATGCATTTTACGAAGGCACAATTTCGCAGTGGAATTATTGGAAGATCCATTCGAAATACAACGAGACAAGCAAGATCATTTTTCTTGGTTTTTTTTTTTTATTTCTTTCATTGATAAAATAAAAACGTCAAATTTATCTATTTGACGAGTCGTTCATAGCATTGCATACACATAAACGTTTTAAAAATGAATTTTTTAAATTCGACTGGTTGGTATGTGTAACCGAACGAAATGAAAATAAATTATTTTCCCACTTCATAGGCCAGGGATAGCGACGGAACCGGTAAATAATGTCCCAAAAATATGATCAACGCATTGTCTCAAGCATGACAATTCAATTGAACAAATAGGACAATATATCGACTGTCCCGTCCATACTATGCCATAAAATTTTCTGTCATAAAAATTTCCTTTTTTTTTCCATGAGCTCGCTGGGAATCGAATGACATTCGTCCTAAAAATATGACGTTATCTAAGCGTGAACGAAAAGGAAAAATGCCGTTTGAGAGTGTCGATGTTTCAACTAAATTTTTTTTAAAGTCAAAAGAAAATTCATTTTCTTTTGACTTTCATTAATATGGGTTCATATCTTTGTGAACGATTGCTACGTCGGAGAAAAGACCGGGCAGTGTCTACGAGGGAGATGTCAGTGCGGTACAACTGCGACGTAATATCCTCGCGATAATGCGGTGTCGAGTGTCAGAGCCTGAAAGCCCAATTTCGTAACCCAACACGTTCAAATTTACGAGGGTTTCATTCCACGAACGCTGCTCGCATGAAGCGAGGGGACGAGATGCACGAGACGAGTTAGTGCTGAGAAAAAGAGCGAGAGAGCGAGAGATAGAGAGATAGAGAGAGAGAGAGAGAGAGAGAGAGAGAGAGAGAGAGAGAGAGAGAGAGGAGGGTTGCAGCAGAAAGAAAAAGGGAGAGATATAGAAAGCAGGTTGTCGCGAAGGAAGAGCGCAAGGGAGTTTTCTTGGCAGCGATAACCCCGATGGTGGCAAAACGCGCGTACTTCTTCTATGCATATATATGTTACATATAACTAGAGTAAACCGTGCACTACCATCACGACAACGCCATTAGTCGTTGGTGCTCCAGGTTTCCTTTTTTTTTTTTTTCTTTCCTACACGAGAGATCCCAAAACGAAAATCCGGAATCTTTCGTCTCACGCAATAAATCACGCTGCTCTTTTCACACAGTTTATGCACACCGAGGGAGTAGCAAATGGGAACTAAGTGAAGAAAAAAGTCTAAGCATATAACCAAAGAAAGCATACTCGCAATAGCGCGAGTAAGAAAGTGCAAAATAAAAGCTCAAACCATATGTCGATATGAATCATACAGGAGAATTGATTGACCCTCTGAGAACGTTACGTTTTCTTTTCCTGTGCTGTCCTGTCCTGTGGCTAGCGAAAGTTAAGAGTTGAAAAAAAAAAGGAAATTTTTTAAAAATTCCTTTCCTAAGCCTCTATTTCATAAACACGTATGCCAAAAAGTCGATCACTAAAATTGGTCGATTACTAAAAGTCGATTACTAAAAGGGATCTAACTGAAGCTAGCCCGAAATAATGAATAGAAAAAAAAAACCGAAATTTCGGTACTAAAGGCTGGGTTAAAAATCGAATTTTTTTTTTTTCTTACAAAGGTCCTATTTCTTAGCTTCTAATTAGCTTAGAACTTTATACTATCCAAAATTAAACAGAATCCACATATTTTCAGTCTGAAATAATGAAAAAAAAAACAAAGTTGAAAAATTTTGGGTCGTAAAGTCAGGAAGTCTTCTCGCAGTGAGAAATTGAAAAATAAATGTTCAAAAATTTTTTTTCAGATCTACGAGGAGTCAAAAATAATGCAAAGAAAAAATTCAAGGTATTTGAACTAAAAGGTAAGGAAAGCCGTACAAATAATTCCCTGACGATCAAATTGATGAATATATTCATCAGATAACTCGTCGTCAGTTTGCTAGAGTGACAGACAATGAGAGACGAGAGAAGATTTTAGTGCGGGGTCGTTTCGGAAAATGGCAATATATGCGTCGTATATCTTTTGCTCGCACACACACATCCGTATATGTAGCTACCGTTCAAAAAAGTATATGAAAACGTTCACGTTAGTTTCTTCGACAAAGACAACAACAACAACAATGACAATAATATTAATTTCAACAATATGAGTAATGACAAGAATAATGATGATGATCTAAACTACAACAGAACACACTGTAGCCCATTCGTACGTTTGTTATATCTGACCCAGAAGAGTATGATCCGTGATCGAAACGACGAGAGGAGAAATAAGACGTGAATTAGAAATTGGGAGAGGACCGATTCGCAAATAACGTCGTTTCACCTCGCAATGTGTCGAAGATTCTCCTCGTCATCCTCGACAAGCATCTCGATTTCCTAGAGCTGCAAAACACGACTATTATATGTTGCGTACTCGGCAGCTAGGAGACGGATGATGGCCCGTCGTTATATGTGATATATAAGACACGGAGCACGAGGAAAATCTTGGGCTAGGCGTTCTTATAAAGGAAGATATACATGTATATACGGTATCATGTATACGTTGCTTAGATCTATCGCAGTATATAATATACGAGTCGACAAATAAAACCATTAATCAGGTTGTCTCGATCCTCAATATCTATCCTCATTATTTTATCGTTCAATGTACATAGAGAATCGAATATATATATATATATATATATATATATTAACGAAAGAACGACATAGCCCATTTTTATTCTTCTCAGCTATGTTATTCGAGGCTTGAGGGAATATTGGCGCATATTGTACGAATTTTTGGAGAATAAAAAATTCTGAGACAAATTCATGGTCGAACGCAACGACAATGTGATATATATATATATATATATATATATATATATATATATATAACAGAGCTGGGCAAAATATCTAAAAGTACTTCAAGTACAAAGTACTGTAAGTACTTGAAATAATTGTGTATTTTAAATACCAAATACCGCAAATACTTGAAGCACCAAGTACTTCAAGTGCTGAGTATTTAAAGTCCCGAGTACTTGAAGTACACTAAATATTTAAAGTACTTGAGATATCAAGTACTTGAAATACGTCAAGTATCAAGTATCAAATACTTATAAAGTTTTCAGGTATATACATCAGCCCGTAAGTTCCAGTTTATATTTGATTTCTTACGCACTCTTTAAACTCATTCGATTTTTATTCGAGTTCGTTTTGTATCAAAAAATACTTTCACATTGTGCAATTCACTCAGGCTAGGCAGATTGGAACATAAATATTTAAACGAAGAATTAGAAATCATTTTTAAAAAATAGCATTGACGATTGCAATTACGTTCTATTTGGCTTAAGGCTTGAAAAAGAAAAAATAAAGAATATAGTACACGGAATGTTAAAAAAGGAGCCATACATTGACAATGACACCGTAACTATCGTAGCTTGAGCCTTTGAACGGTCATTCCTTACAATCTTAACCAAAGATGGCGCAGAGTGTTCCTCAATTATATATTCAAAAGCGTTATATACATTCAACCATTAGCAAGACGTATTCAAAAGTACATCATACCTAGTACTTGAACAAGTACTCGAAATACAGGAAAGTACTTGAAAATTTACGTACAAATATTTAAAGTACAGGTAGAGTACTCGGAAATTTAAGTACAACACTTGAAATACTTTTAAAGTACTTTTCACTTCAAGTACTGTACTTCCAGTAGATCGCAAGTACCGGGTACTTAAAGTACTGCCCAGCTCTTGTGTATAATATAAGGTAAAGGTTAAGGATGTATGTTAGTAAGGCAAGGAGGGGGAAAGCGCGGCGCTGTGGCGACGTGAGAGGCAAGCTGCGCAGGAGAACTGCGCGCGCGACATAAATGCTTTCTTTTCATAACGCGAAGTTTAACTCATAATATTTCGGAAAGTATGTGGGCACTTAACAATTTTTTTTCTTTCACGTGTCTCAAAAACTACAGGGTTACGTTAGAACATTTTTGTGACTCAAAAAGTAGTCTGGAAATACTTGATTTTCTAGAATAAATGCTATTTTCCATGGGCTGCTGTATGAATCCCATGTTAAATGTCTCATTTTGAGCTCGTATATCGCAGAATTCACATGGGCGAAAATTTGGCAAAAAATCCTTAAAAATGCTATATATCGTCTTTTCTAACATCCAAAATTTTCAATTAGAAAACTAGTAATCGACTTAGCTAACATACATCCTTAAAGGTAGTCCGTCTAACGGATCAACTATGGCGATCGACTATTTTAGCAATGAAATTCGTTGGAGATAGATACAAAATGTGATAACACGTGTGAACGTAACTGTCGAAAGTTTGGAATAAAATCGGTTCCATGATTACATGACTCTTAATTGACTTTGATAATTAACGCAATTTTATGAAGTACGAAAATAATAGGGGCGGACAGTTTTATATTGTTAAATATACTTGAAATTCGCATTAATAAACTGCAAGATTCGTAGCAGAGGGCTGTCAAGCTGATCGGTTACATCATAAACTGACCGAGTTGTTCCGATCATCAAATTGGAAATTTCTTCACCAAACATCGAACAATTCTACTTCTTTTGTGTAATCCATCGAAAGTTAATAATTTTGCGAACAAATTGATTATTAAATGATCGCTTCTTTAGTAATTAACTGTACTAAGGATAACATTTCAATTGAACTTGTGACGTGAGTTGATTTTTTCGTATATCCCATGCTAAAACAGCGGTTTTAAAATCGAATCTTTTGCGGAAAAAGTCTAAAACTTGATCTGAAACTTTGTCGTCTTAAAAAAAACTGTGTCAGTCTAAAACTGAAGCAGAGCCCATTTATATCTGACTCGCGCGCGCTCTTCGTTATGCGGCTAATAATACCAAAAATCGCCACCGCGATCGCTGGACGATCGCTTCGCATAATTTTCCCTCCTCCACCCACACATGGCAAATATTTACACTGCCGTATGCTTCGAACCGCAATTTTTCAACAGCGAGTATATAAAAACTCCCCCAACTCTCCCTTTGGTCCTTAAATAACCATGAGTATCCCAATTTGTCGGCGCTCGACTTCCAGCTGTCGTTTTTCGATACGCGAAAGGGATCGCACTTGTGTTTTCGTCAGTTATACATTATTTTTAGCTCCAAGAACAACGAGACGGGAATTCGGGGAGGCACGTATCGCCGTAAGTAACTTTTAACGCCGCGAACGTGTGTGCCCCGTTTCCGGGCGGCGAAAGCTCGAGGACTATAATGATTGCTTCGGTGTGCACGAGAGTATATTGGAGATTTCCCGCGTGTAGACGAGTTAAACTTGTGCGCGAAAATACACGCACTTACCCGTTATAGACATGAAACATGGCGGTCCTCCTCGTCGACGATCTAAGTGAGGGAGAAAATTCCGAGAGCGGAAAAGTGGCGAGACTTATATCTACAGGCCAGGATAAACCTCTCTTGGACTTCAACGAGCCCTCGCTCACACGTCCAAGCAGATTTTCTCTCGTGCTATATGCTATTCGCGAGAGCCATGATGATGGAAGAGCGTGGAATTAAAAAATTCATTTTCCGCGCCGTGCAGGGGGATACAAGCATCCTCGAAGTGTGTATAGCGGACGAGGAATAATTTTCCGTTAGAATACATTTCCCACTCGATAAGTACGATAAATATATATGGGGTTGAAAGGGGCAGGGGGACATGTCGTAAAAGAGAACAATAAAATACGAGATTGACGAAGATCCAACAGATGTTCGCTTTGTCGAAGTTTCTAGATGGACGGCAAAGAAGATGCGACATCAATCTCGAAGTTATGTACGATGATATGTCGGAAACACTATTAATTTGCGGGTTAATAAATAACGAGAGTCGAGCAAAGTTCAACAATTTTCTGCGGACTGAACGTGGTATATAGCATCAAATCAGAGTGACGAAGCTTATTAGGACCACAGTGCGAGTCCGGTCCCAGGAAAAATATAATTCTGGGCAACAACGAGAATTGAATTTTCAGGTGAAGGGATGACCTGTCGAGAGACTGCGTTCAACCATTCGGTGGATGAGCTATCAAAAAGTGTCGAAATGCTTGCAAATCTCCCGACAGTCGAGGAGAGGACACATTGCTCGCTCCTAAAAACAAATTCAGACTAGCGAATAAACATTAATTTTAACACCAATGAAGCTGGAATATTATATTCCGCACAAAACAAAAGAGCTGATTCCCACTTTGGATGACGATAATCTTCAAAATTAAAAGAAAAAAAAGAAACTGCATGTGCTTCAAAGTTAAGGTATCTTTGTCCCCGTTACCTTAAAATTATGTCTCTTTGGCTCTGAGAAGAGAATCTTGACCATTCCATTCTGATGTCTGTTTCTTAAATATTTTCCGTTATAAGCACGCACGACCATCATTACCCACTGACCACTATTTCCCTGATTCCCCTAGAAACCTCAACCAATGGGGCAAAAAAATAAATAAAGAAACGAGAATCTCGATTATTCAATTCTTTCAAATATAAGAGAGTACAAGAGCAGATAGAGAAACGACGAATCGTAACGAGCATACGTGCGTGCTTGCACACGCGCGGGAATGTGTGTGTGTGTGTGTGTGTGTGTGTGTGTGTGTGTGTGTGTGGCAGCGATGCAATTTCGAGTATTTAAAGTTGCATGCCGGCCAGCGAAAGGAAAGAATAGTAAAACAGGTGATTGCCTGAGAGCGGTCACGGCTCTAACAGGTCCGATACATCGTGATATGTGCTCCTGGGTTGCGCAGAATGAACAAACACACACACACACACACTGTTAAAGTTAGAAAAATACTTTGAGCAGAGAGGTTATACACATGTTTACATGTGAAAACACAGTTTACGTAATACGAATACGCGGTTGGCGATTGTTTCCAGTATCAGGGGCATAGCGTGGATACGTCAAGAGAATTCCGTCTTTCTCTGAAGCCTCGGGGAAAGGTGAAGAGCACGGCATATATACACTTATCGGATAGCTCGGACCAGTCCACCAACCCGAATAATTGAGTATCGCCACTCGTTTCATCTCTGTTCTCTGGCTCCAGCTCCGCCAAAAGAGTCAACGCTCAGTTATTCCATTAAATCGGGATTGCGCGGCAACTGTATAAAACAGCGAATAAAGTACAATGGATAAGAAAGTATCCACAGGGTTCGTAGGCGAAACTTGTTGGAGGGTTTGAAAAATCCCATTAACCAATGAGACTGCGGGTATATACAATGAGACAGGACTTATTTATAGTCGAGCTTCGAGTTTCTTCATGGCAGAGCATTATTGTCTTGACTCATTTGTAAAGCTCTGTCCCATCGGGAAAATTTACCAATGGCAGAAATATCGACAGAAACGAATGCCACAATTTGAATCCGCAATGTCTAGCGGGGTGATGTGTATTGTTCTATTTTGTAGAATACGTTTTTCGTGTTCCTTACGAAAAACGAGAGCTGTAAAATTCATGGACTTGTACAACGGACAGGGGGGTTCGTGTGCTTTCGACGTGTGTGTTGCGATCTTCGAGTATTGAGCAAAAAGCTCGGTAGTTCGACGAAATTGAATTTCAACAGCCAACCGAAGTTTTGGACTGTGGACCACAGGTGAGCGCGCATATACAGCGTCTCTAGCTCGCGAACGTTTGAGAAAAGTGTGAGAACCTCGCTAAGAATTTAGAAACACCGATGTGTTTCGTCCTGCCGCTGCGTATATTGTTCGAACACGACGTGGTCAGTGTGTACGGTAGACAACGTCCACCCAGAAATCCTGTACATACACGGTATACAATGGTATATGTATATGGTTATACTGAATTCGCATTCGAGGGCAACTTCTGAACGAACTATATCCACATGTGATAGAAAGAGAAAGAGAAAGAGAGAAAGAGAGACTCTTTCGTCAAATTTTTCATCCGTAAAAGCGGAAAATAACGCCCGAGGGTGGAACAACTTGGTAGGGTATGGTAGACGTGCTACTCTGTGTTATGTTAACCGCACACCAGTGATGTTCCAACACGAGGAAAGAGATGGCAAACGAGAGACGGAGAATAGAATTGAGCAGCAGCAGCAGCAGCACAGAGAATAGTTTCGTAACGAGAATCTGGAAACAACTTTCCGCCAACTTGCTGGGTTGCCAGTACGGGGCAATGCAGCCGAATGGCTTCATTGTGACGGGTTTCCTTATACCGAATCGGCAAAAGATCCAATGCTCCGGCTCTGCGATGCAGAATGCAGCCCCATCTTAAACCTAGCGCGCTTTTCATTACTTGATGAAAACGCGTCGGTCCGTATAAAGAAGAACAAGCATGATGAAAGTTGAAGTAAAACACCTCGCGTCTTCCTTACATCCCCAAAAAACAACCATAAATGGTGTACAAAAACTTGAAACAAGTACATTTCTTTGCGTCGTTTTGTCTATATCCTTACACAAAAAAAAACGTCAAACCCAAAAATTTTTCAAATAAATCTTTACAAAAATATGTCACAATACATTGTTCATTAATCGTTCATAGTTAAGTCAAAACGCCCGAAAACATCTTGAAATGGGACTTAGGATGCTAGGGAGAGGGCAACGCGTCCGCACGCTAAACAGAAAAGCTATAGGGATATTTCTGACTTAAAAGGTTTAAATTTCATGAGAATAGATGAAATATTATTTCTAGCCATTGGTCATAATTCAAAAATGTATTGTTTCAAAAATTTTAATTGAAAAAAAATTCGAACAAAGTACTTGACGAGTTCGTGACAGGTCGTCCATCGATTTTTTTGAATTGTATAATACCGTATACAGTCATTTTACATAACTCGCCAAGTACGTTGTTCGAATTTTTTTTTCAATACGAATTTTTTTTAATAAAAATTTTTCAAACAATAAATTTTTAGATTATGACCAATGGCTAGAATTTATATTCAACATATTCTCATAAAATTTAATCATTTCAAGTCAGAAATATCCCTAAGCTTTTCTGTTTAGCGTGCGGTTGAAGTGAAACACCCCGCGCGCGTCTTCCTTACATATATACTTTCCAATGACGACATACTCGCCGCCAAGACTCTTATCAACGAATTCTCGGAGGATGAATATCGAGGTCGAGATAATTCTCGCTTTCTGAGCTTTGGAAACAGCTTCGTTGAGGATGAGTTTTCATCAATGGGGGGGAAAGCTAGCATCGGGAGAAGACCCCGGAGTTGCAAAGGCTTGAAAGACCAAAGGATACCAGAAAACGAGTGATACGAACGCCTGGATAAGACTCAGTTTTTCTTTTTAGTATCCCCATGCGCTAAAGCCGCATTGAGAGGCAAACATCATTCCACAGATTCATCAAATCTCAGCCTCCATTATACCAGAATCACAACGTCTTCCTACCTACAGTTTCCGCAATCTAACGACTCTGGAGAGAAGATGCAACTGATGGAAGCCTGGAGGCCCTTTGACTGATCGACGATGAAGGATGAGGAGGAACATGGAGATCATTGAACCGCACAGAGTGAAAAGCGACACGATAGAGTTTCGGTCTTCAGGACTCGGTGTTTCACATAAATCCGGAGATTTCCCGCAAACACAGAGACCCCCTCCTCATGAATACTGCGCTCTCTCATAGTCTTATACAACTCTTGGAGACGAAACTTTTAAGGGCAAGATAAGCGAAATCGTGAGTACAGTGCTCGAAGGATTTGCTTCGTCGATTATATATTATTAAGGAGTTCTATGGGCAGCGTGAAAGTGCGACCAAGGCGATCTTGGAGCACTCTCGATTACGCGGCAATTTGCTATTGACAGTCCTAGCCCCGAATATATATATATATATATACATAGCGAGACAAGAGTAAAGGAACCGAGAAGTTGGCGAATACCAGAAATTGAGCGAAACTTGTGCGGGCACACATGGAGAAATCGTTCTCAAGCTCGCGGCCAACAACAGTTTCCCGCTAGTCCTTCACCGGCTGCGCACACCTATCCCCCTCATCCCAGTTGAGCATTGTCCTCCGAATGCTAACAAGAAGACCCTGGGGGCAAAACTTTGTCGTTAGTTGGAAGATCTTCAGACGCGTATGGATCATGTTCGTTTCACCGTGGATTCAATTCACAAACGGGATATGGCGAGCCTCTCAGGTAGCTCATTTCACCGGAACATCTTTTTGATAGCTAGAGATATGTCTCGTGTGTGGCCGCTTTCCTTTCACTTCTGTTGATTATCATTTCAAGGCTTGCCCTTTCCGAATTCCAAACTTTGTTCGAAATGTATGGAAAAATTTCAAGAATTTTCGTGTACAAGCACGCACGAATCCCTCAAAAATTTCAAAAATTTACTGCTGTCCGGCATATCCGCGAAATGGCCCGGGGTTATCACGCGCGGATAACAAAACTCGTTCACGCGGGGGACGTCGATCTTTGCCACGAAAAGGCATATCATGCGGTCGGGCGCGAGCAAAGCGCCCGGTGTGGGACTTTGCTCGCGACCTACTAGGATCGCGCGGAATTCACGTAGCGCTTTAAAGTGGAAAGGGGGCTTTTGGTATGGGTCAACCGGCATACCGCTATGCGGGCTGGAACATCGGACAAGGAAGGTGGGAGCTCCGTGTTCCACGGCCATGAATATGGAACTGCGAGCGAGTCAGGGCAGTGGAAAAAAAAATCGTGTGATATCGCTCTCTCTCCACAGGGTTGCCTGTGCGACTCACTAGCAGAGCTTAGCCATGCTAGTTTCACACATACACACACACACACACACACACACACACACACACACACACACACACACACACACACACACACACACACACACACACACACACACACACACACACACACACACACACACACACACACACACACACACACACACACACACACACACACACACACACACACACACACACACCTATGTTCTGTATACTGAAAGTGTACCGTAAATCTCCGCCTTTTCCGGGCAGCCGAGACCGCAAACCCTTGGAAAAATTTAATACCGCTCGAGGTCGAGCTCACGCTTACGTGCATGAAATTCACCACCTGTTTATATCCCGATCGCCCAGTCACGTGGCCTCTGGTAATCAAATCGGGCAGTCATTTATGGCGGATTCAGAGGTTCCCTATATGTGGTCAATCCCCGTGATCGGGGACAACTAAAATCATACTCGTCACTTTTTTTTTTACGCGAAGCAAGGAAAAAATTGATGCAAGGAGGGACACAGGAACAAATTGACACCAAAAATAAGCATTCTTGGGCTGGAGATTCATTTTAAAGTGAGCCTAAGGAGCCATTATTGCGAAATAATACAAAATAACGACTGTGTCCCGAGGAACGTAATTCGTGTTGAAACCTTTTTATTTCAACGCCAATTTATTCGTGTCCGAATCCCTTTGCTATTCATATCACAGTCTTCAATCATTTTTGGAGTATCTCTCGAGTACAGGCAGCGGTACACGAATTCAATCAATATACAGCCATTCCATTAAAACCCGTGAACCTATAATTAAATACCGGAGGTATTCGTAAAATCCCGTAACAATATACCTGGATGCGTGTGTTTCGCATGGAGGATATGTATACACGCGCATTTACATTCATACACCGGGCATATATATACAGGCGAGAATTTATATGAGACCGTAACGTTGGCATCGATCAAACCGATTTACATCGTCGCTGGTAACGAAACTGACTCGAGCTTAAATTATTATGACGAACTATAACCGCAATTACGATCGTAAATAACAAAGCCCTGTCGCGGTACCAAGCTGCAAAGTCATGCCATGCCATTGCCAAGACTTTTGCCTCGTGTATAATATACACGCTTGCAGCTTTTCCCCCGAGAGAAATTATAATACTTTTACGGAATAGATTTTCTTCATCTCTTTGGCGTGGTAAAATGTATATATGAGTGACCGGAAGCTCGCAAAGTCTCGTGAAAGAAGAGCTGAACGACACGCTACACTGGCTCAACAACGCCCAACCTCTCTTGCTCTCTGTCTCTCTACCGGTAGTCGCCATGAAACGTAGGAAAGTGGTAAAAAAAAAAAAAAAAAAAGTACACGTTGCGTGAACGACACAGCGTTATGATAAAAGACGCAAATAAAAAGGTGAATGATGAATAATCACTGTATGCATTATGCATTAAACGGAGTGAATTAACAAGCCGCACGCTGTAAAAACCGTTATTTAACATAGTTTTTTTTAATTTTTTTCGTTCCTCTCGAATTATCAATCCGTATACTTATCAGGGCCATCGATCGACATTGGCGATTCACAATCGATCGTCCTTTTTTTTTGTTTTTGTTTTATTTCACACTCCAGGCACGTCCGTCGTGTGCCCTGGGACGTGGCAACGCGCTTTTTTCGAACCAACTTTCATCGGGGTCGAAGATCCTTATAGAAACATTTATTATCCCCATTGATTTCTTCAAGTCTATCAGTTTTCTAATTCCATTAGAGTTACGCGACGCACACATTTCCATCTCCCATATGCTCGTTCCTAATATGTGCTTCGAAATGATTTTTCTCGTGACAAAACGCCATCGTATTTTGATTCAAGATTTGCGGAAACGAGAGGGGGTTACCGAAATAAAATTTAAAAAAAATATATTTATATCGAATTTTCGTTTTTGTTTTTCCATCTATATTCTACTTATTTTCGCACTCTTCCGTCTCTCGTCTCGTTTGAGAAAATTTTTCATTGGGTTTAGTTCGCGTGTTTTATTGTCACGAGATGAACGAGTCCAAGTCGAATAAGAGCAAAATTTACGACTATAAATCATTCTCCAAGTGGTTCAAGATATATTACATGATGTTATGTACGCTAGCACACACGTAGAGCTCGATACGACGCATCGCCGCCGCGCTTACACAGGATTTCTCAGGCGAAAAAGACGTATCGATGATTCTTGATGTATCACGCGGTTTATAACACAGGGAAAACTGTGATGGATCCTTCGGCAAATGTGTGCATCAGTCTTTCTCTCGATATATATATATATTTTTTTTTTTTCGTTTCTCGGGCAACTGTACGGTTAGCGCAAAAGCACTAACTATGTGATCATATATTTTGTATGTGTGTGTGTGTGTGTGTGTGTGTGTGTGTGTCTTCGTGATCTGTCTTACCTCAGGTAGCGTTATCGACGTACTCGATCCATTTTCCTCTTCAAATATATTTTCCACGAGGAAAATGATTATGAGTACTTATACGATAATACATAACGGGAGCGTGTGAAATATATTTTCAGGCCACCTCGAGGAGGGGGAAAAAAACGAAGAATGAGTAAATGTTGACCACGAGAGTATCTATATATACAGAATATCTCACACGGAAAAAAATTTTGCCTCTCGGGAGTAAAACTTCGGAAATTCCTTTGAATTTTGAAGTGGAAATAATTGTTTTTACAGTTTAAACCAGCAAATATGGTTATACAGATAGTACAAAAGTATATTCCGCACATTACTTATTGATCAAAACACTGTAAAGAGATTAATTTACTGTGTTAAACTGCATTTTTTTTCTCTTCATCGTTGTATTTTTTAAATTTCAGTTATTATTTTTTGAAATGTCTTTTTTTCCGTGCACATATTTATGCGAAATTAAAGTTTGAGGACGAGAGAAATATGATACAATAAGTTCTAGAGGTGACGTGTGTGCCTCTCTTTTTCACGATTCAAGTACTCATAACTGACTAAAATTTGCTTCTTGTTCGTTCATGGTAAATACAGTGACAGCGAAATTGACACAGTGAAAAGGACAAGGACGAGAGGGGGAGGAAGGGATGAGAAAGTCATTGAAAAGAGTGTCTACAACTACCCTTGAAGAATCAGCGAGACGACGACGACGACGACGACGACGACGTCGACGGTGGTGGAAACTGGGAGTAAATAATTAAACGTCAGAGTGGCTCACTTGCTGGTCTTATCAATATTCATTGCCTGAAATCGAGCGACGAGAGGACGACACCGGTTAGTCTCTCCGATATACAGACGAGAGTAAACTCGGCGCGCGTATAAACGCGATCCTGTGTTTTTCGCTCGAGGTGAACGAGAGCTGTGAAATAAATTAAAGTCTCCCTCGGGCTATTCTTCTCTCCGAACCGAGTGGATTAGCAATTTTCGTCGACGCAACGAACGTTTAATCCGATCGTAATTATGTTAGCCGTTTCTAATGTCAACTTTGTTTCGTCCATTCTGAATCTCGTCATTATGTCGCGTTCTTCACTCTTTCAAAATTTTCTTCCCTACACTGTTAATTATTTTCAGCTTTCGGGACTGATATTTCTATATCAATAATGACCCTTTATTGCGATTTTGCGGGAGGGAGGAGGGGGAGAAAAAATTCCAACTGTACACGTTTAAACTCTACAATTTCCAAGTGTGCACGTTCCAACTCTACGCATGGTCAAACTGAACACGTTTCAATTGTCCACGTTCTAACCGAACACTTTTCAACTCTACACGCGTTTCAACTCCACACCATCTCCCAAGTATACACGGTCCAACTGAACAATTTAACACGTTTTAATTGCACACATTCGAACTTTGCACGTTCAAACTCTATACATTCCAACTCTAAAACACGTTACAACATAAGACGCCTCAATTTCACATGTTCCAACTCTACAAAGGTTCAAACTGAACACGTTTCAATTGGGCATGTTACATCTAAACACGTTTCCGGTGTATACGTTCCAACTGAAAATCTTCAACCTCTAGACGTTCCAACTTTACAAGTTCCAAGTCTACACGGTCCAACTGAACAATGCCAAATTTTCGATCGATATTATTATATATATACTGCTCCGTATCATGTGACTTGAAAATTTATGCTCGCTCCTAACAAGTAGAATTGAAACGTGTATTCAGTTGCGCCATATATAGCGCCATTACCCAGCTGATATATTTCGTGTTGAATTGTGATGTGTCTAGCTAGGAAATTCAGAATTGGAACGTGTTTAATTGCACCGCGTTACAGTTTTTGTCCGTCCAGTTGCGGATTTATGAATTTTTTTTTTTACAGTTAATGATTTGCAGAGTTTTTCCATGTAAATTTGCGTTTGCACAGTTATGGGATACGCAAAAACTGGCCGTAACCAGGGCCAGTCCGACGGGGAAGCGATAAAATTCGCGACAAAAGAGTCTGCGAGGAAAATTCACGAGACAACACACGTAAACGACTGCGCTCTCCCAGTGGCAAATCGCCGCGAATCCAAAGATGTATCGGGAGGCAGCACATAAGCTCGACGAACAATGGGCTCTTGCATATTGCACTCGATACCGGGCCTATCTATTTACCCAGTGCACACCTATATGTATATAAGTGTGCACAATGTATATTTTATGTATATCCTGCATGCGTTACAGCAGTGCGCATAAGTATATAATAGTATACTCGTGTATAATGGTAAACGTATGCTGAGAACGGCTGCGAGAGTCGGTCGGAAAACTGCGAAGGGTCTCGTTGCTGTAGCTTTTCCCTCCCCCCAACCCCGCGATCCGTGCCTCGCTCCCGCAACCCCATAAACAATCGTATGAATGTTTATTTGCCCCCGGATCGTAAATTCATTCCTGTCGACGCATATGGAAACTTTATGCCTGCGAACGTATAGATTGTGATTTTTGCCCGGTGGCTGCTGTTCTCGACGCTCGTACGTACAGCCGCGTGGATTCAACAACATGAATATATATATAATACGTAAACAAGGTATACCAGCTATGATATAGAAAGCGCCAGGCTTCGCATAAGGACGAAGCGATCCCTTCAAGCGTCTCGCTTTTAAAATAATTTTCATCGAAGCTTTGAGAAAATCAATGTGTCTCGATCATTTTGTGTAAAATGACAGAAATATTATCGTTCAATTATATCGATAATAATTTTTTCTTTCTCCGAAATCTTTGAATTCTCCAAATGGGCCTCGGCCATGCAATTTTCACGCATAATAAACAAACAAAATAAATAACACGGAATAAAAACGTGATCTCGCTTGAGTCATAATTAAGGGAGCTTTCCAGTGTGAAATTTTCAAAAAATCGATTTTTTTTTTTGACTGAACAATCCATTGAGCACGATCTTTTCGAAGAAGCAGAAGGGATATTGTATGGACCTGGCATCGCTGATTGACCGTAAGTAAACGATTTACCTAAAATTTCCTCACTTTAAACTTTCAACGCGTTTTTCTCGAACAGCATTTTTTAAAACGGTGTCCAACCTGGAGGGCAGAGTTTTAAAGCTATCGAGTTGAATTTTTTACACAATATTCTTAACGTCATTGTTTATCGTGCTATGGAAGCTTTTTTTTTTTTGACATCTTCCTATTTTTTTGTAAAAAAAACTGCCAAAAAAAAATGCTAAAATCGATACTTTTTGTTCAAACCGGCGCCATTTTTGCAAAAAAAAAAAAAAAAAAAAAAAAAAAAAAAAAAAAAAAGCCTCCATAGCACGAAAGCCAATTATATACCGATCAATAATCTTTTTGTGTTTTTTGTTTCAGATCAAAATTGTGACCCCCAACGTGGACACCACATCCAAGTGCATTTTCTGCAACAATTGTTTCATCATTTTTATAGATATTAATTAATAAATAAATCGATCTTTAAAAAATTGTTTTGTATTCTTCAATACCCAATTAATATACACAAAAAAAACCAGACCGATTAGATTATTTTTTCTTTAAAAAAAAAAAAATCGCGAAAAACAGCGATTTTTCGGGCTGTCACACTGGAAAGCTCCCTTAATATATATAATAATCGCGACGTGCGCGATTTAGATTAAATTGCAAGGGGAGTTTGATGCTCGCATGGCGCGCTATACATGTATATATGTAGTACATTGTTCGAATTTCAATGCCGCGCGCGTTACCACCGCCACGACGATTGCTGCGTGCTGCGCTCGGGCACGGAAAGGGTTTTTTTTTTTTTTTTTTTTTAGAGTGGCGTGTGCAAGCGTGAGAAGGATTCATAAATGTCTGGGTGCTTCTAAGCCTCATATTGAGAGACGAGAGGGAAAAATAAGAAGAAAGAAAAAAAAAAAAAAAATTGTGGAAAGCCCCGCGTCACGAGAGCTTGATCCTCCCTCTATTTCTTTTTAAAAAAAAAGAGAGAGAAAAAAAAAAGGAAAGAAAACCCTCGCCTCATTTCGCTTCCTATCCCTATAGCGTCGTCTGGGCGAGGGGGACGCCAAGTGTTCGCGGATTGTCAGTCTATTCACAGATAGGGGAAACACAAGTGACAAGAGCATACTCACATTGGCTCCTCGTTACAGGAATCACAAATGTTATATCACATATTTTTTTTTTTTTTTCAATTTTTATGAGTTAAAATAAGTTGTACTCGAGGAAAATATGTTTTGACAAAAAAAAAAAAAAAAAAAAGTGAACATAAATGAAAACAGCGAAATAGATCGGGAAAATGAGAATATTCTGTAAAATTCGAAATAAAATGAAAATTGTATTTTTCTTAAAAAAAATCATTTGAAAATGGTATTATATTTAAAATTATGGCTGTCTATGGTGGAAAAAGGACGAGAAGAAAATAAAAAAATTGATAATCCCGATGAGGACCCCCCCCCCCCCCGGCCCTTCCACGTATTGTCACAAGCGAAGTGTGGATTACGATCTGTTGATAATTTGTTTTAATTCCATGCGGCTGACTCACCCCTATATATCGCTGCTGCTCTCTCGAATACAACGGTAATCCAGAAAGCCCGTGTACTAATTCACCGGCGGAAATGACTTGTTTCGAGTGCACCGAGATCACGAAACTCCATTAACTCGTTTCGGCGATCATAGCTATAAAAAATGTATGAAAAATCGAATGATCAGAAGGGCGGCATACTTTGAACCATATATATTTTTGGAATACAGTATACGAAATTACACAATTCAGGGCGTCAGGGTACCCGATTTAGCTGAAACGTTTTTGTTTTTGTGAAATTGTACACGGCATTTAAGCAAGCCCCGAATTTTTTCGCAGGTTTATTCATTTATTTTTTTGAAACTCTTTTTATTGCCCTCCTAAAATAAAATTTTAAATTGAAAATGCCTAGAGGTCTCATAAATGCCCTGCCTCATAAATTTATATTAATTTTCTTAATTATTAAAACTTGTTTTGATAACAATGTAATAGATTTAATTAATTAATAAATAAAATAAAAAATTTTCATGCCAAAAGGTTCAAAGTGTCCCAAGCATCAAGAAAATACATTTTAGAAAAAAATGTCCGTATGTATGCGTGATAAAATTGGTGTCCGCACTCTTTCGTATAAGTTTGAAGCTATCAACGCCAAGCTTTTTACAACAATCGTCCAAGAGACAAGGATATGATTCGTATTGAATTTGGCAAGAATTTTTTGAGGGTTTCCGATGTTAATATATTTTGAAATTTTCGAAAAGCGTACGTGTGCATGTGTGCGCTCTAACTTTCGCAAATTTGACGCTATTAAGCCCACACTTTTACATAAATCATCTGTGGGACAAGGATGATTGATATTGCATTTCACAAGAATTTCTTAAGGAGGTATTATCGTTTCTCACGTGAAAATTATTTTCCAACTTAGCTGCGTGAAATTTTGTGAACACGAAATTCAGAGCAAAATCCAACTTGTGGTGAAATTTCACAACGATTTACCGTTTAGAAACTGAGATATTTAATTTCAAAATCACAATTTTTGTATACTTTGAACACATGTCTTATGGCGTGAGGGGTACCAAGGTTAGGTTTTTTATTTTTTTCTGCGTGATAATTCCAACTTTCGTTGATGAAAAACGAACACATGCAACTTTGGATTACAGGTAATAAATTGATGTACTTTAAATGTAGGATTACCGATGAAATAAAAGAGAAATATCGAGTTAATCGCACTGGTTTCTGAACGCGACGGACTATACGAGCTGATTGAAAATAAATTTGGCAACGCCGCATAACCAACTCAAACTATCGCACGCATATATGTGTGTCTATATATATGTATATATATATATATACAGATCGAAACTTGAAAAATAAATGCAAAAAATAAGCAGTGAAATAATTTCACCATTTGCGGTTCGATCACAAAATAAGTGAGGTTAGGTTCACATGCTTCACGCACGCACCCATACAACTCTGACACACAACACACGCATTCTTCCGCTAAGCGATGTTGCCACCTAACCTTCTTCGCCATATAACTGCTAGAATCATGCAAGTCTTTTCTTATGAAAAAATTTTTTCCTAACAATTAAAGTGTTCAAAACACAAGCATATTAGTAATAAAAAATTAAAATAATTTTTTTAGTCACTATTTAAAAATAAAAATTTAGCAGAAAATCCAAACACTATTTTGACTCTGAAGTTTCGATAATACCTCCTTAAAAGGGATTCGGATGTTAGAAATTTATGAAATTTTTTAAAAATGTGCGTGTGCGCTCTAACTTTCGCAAATTTGATGCTATCGAATCAAATTTTTTTTTACGCTAATAGTCTAGGGGACGAGGATGATCGGTATTCAATTTGTCGAAGAATCTCTTAAGGGATTGAGATTTTGAAAAAATGTTGAAATTTTCGAAAAATGGGCGTGCTTTCCTCTGTGAGACCTGCCTCTGCGAGGAAGCCAAAATATAAAAATCTATAACTTGCTCGTAGATGGATTTTTGTGAGCGAGACAAAAAAATGAGGAAGCACAAACTTATAATTTTTTTTCCCGGTTTACTGTGAACTTGGAGAAAATATAATGTGCTATAACCATTGATTGTCGAAAGAGTTAAAATGGCGTTTATCGCGACATTAACCGAAGCCCATGAGAGATTATCTCGGCGTATAGATAATCTCTCTCGCGCGGCATTGGTGATGCTCGAGAATGGACGAAACGTGAATGGACATGTGTTTCCATTACTTATCGATTGGCACGATCTCGTAAAAGCTGAAAATTGAATAGTTCGCAAGCAACCGATCACCTATGTCGCGTCCTACATATACACATGTATGTGTGTACCTACACGAATCGGGATGACAATTAATCTCGTTCCAATGACCAGCCGTGTGCCATTTGTCGCATGGTCAGCCTCCCGCAATAAAAGGGGAGGACGAGCGAACGAGGGAAAGGGCGATCGAGATCTCTCGTTCGCGATGGTCAAATATGGTCAATATCGTTGGTTTGTAAAGCGCTTTTACATTTGTGTCCATTGTACTCGACAAATGCAAAAATACGCACACGTGTGCCCAATATGGTATAAAAACGCGGATGAGCCAAAATCGGCTGAATATATAGCTGCCAACGTCGGGGCTAAATCTGCATGTTTCTCCAAAAGTACAATGGCACGAACGATTTTTTTTTGGAAAATATATATATATATATATATATTAACCTGAGAAAAAAAATCCAGCGACGATCTTGATAAGTTGTTTCTTTTATTTACGCTGACATTTTTGTTTCACGTCTTATTGTCGTGGGTTTTATTTTCCATTGACTTGGTTTATCGAATTACAAATAAATTTGTGAAATTCCGAAAGTCTATAGGAGTTACGAAATATTTTTATGCGTATATATAGTCGATCGTATGGTCATATGTTTCAGCATATTTTGTCTTGAATTTTATATTTAAATTTAAGTGGAAATTATTGTTATTTTCATTATTTCATTAAAAAAATTGTTAAGAGCTACAGGAATTACCAGAGAATTAACAAAGGGCCACGATAAACAATTAATTCCTGTTTTTAAAGCTCATAGTAAATCCCCTTGGTGAAACACCAGGAACGGCGGAACTCTCGCGCGAAGGACTTAAAAAAGAAGCAATAAATCGTTTTCAAACCACCGCGCTCTCGTTGAATATAGCGTGTATGTGTGTGCGTATGGTAGAAGTTTTTTGCAATACACGAACGGAGAGCCACTTGACAGCGAAGCGTTAATCTGTCCATTTCCATTTGCGAATATTGCCTGCACCGTGTTGGTCTCTCTCTCTCTCTCTCTCTCTCTCTCTCTCTCTCTCTCTCTCTCTCTCTCTCTCTCTCTCTCTTCTCTCTCGCTCCTCTCTCTCTCTCTCTCTTTCTCGCACTCTCGTTTCCCATACTTGCACCGCTGTGTAACCGAAAATTTCATTTTTTCCTCTCCCTCCAATGTTCGATCGTGATACGTTTCCCATAGAACATCGGGTCGGTGATATACAGCGAAATACCAGCGCGAAATTGGCGAGTGAGGGCCACTATTTGACCACGGATGGAAATAAAAAAAAATCGAAAAAAAGAAAAGTGGCACACGAACGAAGAAAAGAAAAATGCACAACAGAACAAAAAAACACCTGATAGAAAGTGATTGGGGAAGGGGGGGAAAAATAGACAAGAGTCTGAGCGCGATATCTCGTCCAGGAGGTAAATTATCTCTCCCTCCATTTTTCTTTTTTCTCTCGAGAAATATCGGGCGAAAAATTGCCATTCCAGCTCGCCTCATCTTTCTCTCTCTCTCTCTCTCTCTCTCTCTCTCTCTCTCTCTCTCTCTCTCTCTCTCTCTCTCTCTCTCTCTCTTGCTGGGGCGAGTCTGGGATATTTTACGGAATTTTTTCAACAGAAAAATGAGCAAAAAGATGAGTATCGGAATTTCGAGGAATCCGAAGCGAGTAAACGAAAAAGGGCGGACGGAGAAATATTAAGAAGGGAGGGAAAAAATTTCCTCCCTCGTTGGTATTTATCCCCCCCCCCCCTCCATTTATGTATCATATATCGAGATGTATTCCCGCAAAGGCTTGCTTGGCTTGGAGACAAAATTGGCGAAAAGCATCGCACCAATATCGAGAAAAAGTTTCACGAAAAGATTGCTTTCTCATTATTTAATCTTGCTCAGAAAGATGCAAGTGGGTTTTCCAGATTTGGCTTCCTCGTAGAGGAAGCTTTATGAGTAATATAAAATAATGATGAAACAATGTGCAAATTTCTAATTAGAAAAACTTATCAATGACTTTTGAAACAATGACGGTAAATTTTTTTTTCAATTTAAGAATTGTCTATAATCGATTCTTTCCAAATTCAATTAAAAGTCTATTAGCGCAAAAACAAACTTTTGGCTCATTAGCAAAAAACTTGCGCAAATTAGAGCTATGATACGTTTGGCTTGATAGCCAAAAATTTGTAGAATTTAGAGCTATTGGAGTTTTTTTTTAATACCGGCCATGCTTGCGACTATAAGTCTATTTATACGAGAAAAAATTAGCTCAATAGCTGCAAAATTACGAAAGTCCGAGCACCTACAAACATTTTTCGAAAAATTAATAATCCCGGGAATTCAAAAATTTCGAAACAATTTGAACAAAAATTGCAGTAAACAAAAGCGAGTACACGATTGAAACCAAACTATTTCGAAAAAAAATATAAATAATCGAAGCCCCCCCCCCCCCCCTCCCGCCGAAGAGACTCGAAAATTCCTATATGTGAGTCAAGACTTTTGTGCAATTTTTTTTCTTATTTATTAAAAAGTGTCGAGCTCTCGTGTCACGAGTGTATTTTAGAAAAAAAGAAAATAATAATTGTTGAACGGCAACTCTCTGAGCATGTTTTTAATATGGTGCATCAGCCTAAACAATTGTATGGACCGTATCCCCGGAGCAGAAAGGTCACGGGCATGTCTATTCGACCTGTAATTCGCCCCGTATATAATTAACAAGTAAATACACAGATTCAACTGCCGAGAGACGTAAGGACGTATTAATGGAATTTAATAAGTACAGTGATGTGGATTGAGCCACTTTATTCGTCAGCGTTTCATTCTGCATGTACCGCCAATATATGAATTATAAAATTCATAGGGAGGGGGGGGGAGGGAGTGGGTGGGTGGGAAAGTGCATGGTGCAAGTACTTTGAGGAACCCACAGCTGCAACGCCCTGAGCATAATGGAACGAAGCCTATTTCGGTATGACGAGAGATATAGGTATATATAACCGTACATTGAGCACGGAGAGCCTGAGAGCCCGGTCTGGACGGCGTCTGGAGACCAAATCCAGATTGCTCGAGGTTTTCTAAAGAGTTTGCCAAAGCGGCTTGCTTCCATGGGTAATACGAGAGCGAATAGTTCAGCCACCATATCATGGAATATGCATGTATATATATATATGTGTGTACATGTGCGTGCGTGCGTGTGTGAGTGTGTGTATATGTGTGTTCGAACAATTGGAGGCCGGATTCCCTCCACTTTCACGTTACGCAGGCGTCAAGAGAGGATCTTTATACGTACCTGAGACTTTCCTAGAAGAGGAAATCTTCATGAATGCGGGGGGGGGGGGGGGGTTGCTGCTCGAAAACCCTTGGGAATTCCTTGTTCTCGTGAAACCGGAGAGAAGAATGAGAATGAGAGAGGGAGACGGTGTGTGGCAAATGCAAAGACGCGAGAAGAAGAGACTTAAGGGAAAGTATTAAGAGGATCGGCTTTTATACGGAGAGACATACTCACAGGACAAGCAGCCATATAAGTCCTTCTTTCTTTTCGGCGATACTCGTATTATATATTATATCTCTCTATAATATTCCATACCATATGCATCAACCGAGACTCTGCTTAGAAAAACTCGAAAACGACACGTATTGCATAAATGTGAAGAGTATTTTGGTCACGGTATATGTTAAACGGCTATTTAACGTAAAATCGAACAATTGAAATCTCATTTGAACATATTTAAACATTTGGATGAATTACTCATACAAAACTCATGATTTTAAAAATGGCGTGTCGATTATATCCACAGAAAACTGTGACTCAATCGACAAGTCTCAATTAGCATCATATCTTAATTAGTGTTCGTAGTACACCGAACGAATATAGACCATTTTTTTTTTTATAAACGATATAATTTTTATCTCACTATGAAATATTAACGCTTATTCGGTTGGCGGGACAATTCACAAAATGAGCGATCAAATTATTTAACGAGATCGATGTTGTGTATCTCGGTCACTCATCAAATTTCATTTATAATATGGCGATCTTCATGTAAAATTTTACGTCGGGTATTTCTGGAGTCATCATTTTACGCCTGTCGTCGTATTTGATCGAATGAAATGCCGAAGTCACGATTTCAACGTAGCCTCGTTAAATTTCATGCTCGATGTAAATTTCCTATTTGGGAAAGAGCTCGCGTTTCATGACATTTATATAATATTTCCACCTCAATTATATACCATCACACTCCGGGACGTGTGCTCTCCAGTATCGTCGTCTCATTCGATCTCGTGCGATATAATATACACGAAGAATTTATATTTGTACGCTGATCACCGATCGCATTTCCCATTTTACCTAACGTCAAATATACATGTATGTATATATAGCTCAAGTTAACACACACGTTTTTATGCGATATCACGTGTTATGGAAGGAATTTCGCGCATCCAAGCTCCTGCCACATTATTTTGGTTAATTGGTGCTCGTGTATGATAAAGCACGAGTCCATGATGATGACAGCACGTAATTATTTTAATGCAAAAAACGACCCATCTGTTTTTTTTTTTTTTTTTTTTATTAAACGATATATCGAAATACGTTTTCCATAATTTTTTTCATCATTTCGATCCAAAATTGTGGAAAAATTACGATGGACACGTTTAGCAATCATAAAAAGAGAGTTGCGGAGAAGGATTCAAGTTTAAACATTCGAACTCTGTCTGTCTTTATGCATTTATACATGGCATAAATGTGCATAGGATGGATTTATTATTATGTACGCATCATCCAAGCACATTAGACGAGTGAAAGCAGAGACAAAAGTCGCAATGCGGCAGGAGTATACGTCGGTATTACCACAAAACAACGGTCTAACCCACGTGTGTCTTGCGAAGAATGTCAATTAACTGAACCGGGCACAATGTTGAATAAATGCAAAAATGCTTTTGGTTCGTATAAAATATCCTATCTGCTAAGTTGCAAATTGCAGGATTACTGTATTATGCTTTTTTTTTTATTCAAAAAATTTCATTCGACTCCAATCGAAGCTGTATGACACTGCTCTCATTAATCTTCCAGCTGACTTACAATACATACATTCTCATGGGGTTGCTGTTAACCGGAATGAGGCAAAAAAAATGCACGAAGAAAAAAATGTTCCCACTGTTATGTCCAACATATACAGCTCGTACAAATTCCCCATAAAAGATACACAAGCCTATATATGTGTAGGTATACACGGGTTCAAGTATCTAGAGTACACATGCGGAACCTCGTAACGAACGGGAGTTATAAAACGGGGTTACGGAGTTCACGGGTAAATGGGATAAAATGGGTTGCCACGGTGAATCTTCAAGTGAGTGGAAATACGAGGAAGAAAAAGAGAGAAAGAGAGAGAGAGAGAGAGAGAGAGAGAGGAAGAAAGAGATTTTCTCGAGTACATAGACAAAGAGTCACGGAAAAGGGAGAGCGAGCTCTCGTTTCAAGCTCGGCAAGGCCTCGATGTAGAATTGGCAATTATTTATCCGACGCTTCCTCATCTCCCCGGTTTCTCCGCCCCTTCGATACCATCAATGTACTTCAGGGATACGTGAAACCATTCTCTTGTCCCAGCACAGGTGACTGCGCTGCTGAGGCGCACACAAAAAGTCTGTTTGGATGTTGTATAGGTGGGTAACCTACGAATGAGGGAGAAAAGCAAAAGAGGTCACGTCGATGGTGATTCTGTTTAGTATACGAACTGGGTTAGTACGTGCTGCGTATAAAATAGGTATAGAAAACGGTCCAATGATCAAGGGGGAGTGAAGGACTGTGCATGTGGGGATGGTCCGGGTATATTATGCTTCGCGAGAGAACAGGAACTGCATGAAAGTCCTTTCCCTCATCCTATATATCCTATTCCGGGGCAACCTCCTTCGTTTTTCGATCCAATTTCCAATCTCCTCATTCCGTCGACCACAATCATCGAAAATATACTATATATATTTATCTCTACAGGAAAAACAGTCGAGTACGAGCTAGGAGCGTAGCAAGCATATAGCCATATAGATGTTGTAGATACCGCGGGAATACATACATACAACGATTTAGATGGAAACGTGTACCAAGGTCATGTCAAATCTCATTGAAATGCTCGTGGTAAGACGTTCGTTACGCGTGACCAGGCATAACCTATACTCGGAACTTCGTGTATATGTCTCTGGATCTTGCGCTATGCGATTCATGAATCTTTGGCTGAAACCTCAGCGCGAGCTCAATGAGTGCCCGCGGCGAAAGGGCAAGAAGGTAAGAAGGCCAGAGGGGGAATAGCCACGAGTGAGCCAAACAAGGAAAGGGCAACGGATGTGCCCACAAGGAGATAGGCCGCAGAGGAGAGTAAAGGATTTTACTGCTTGAGCTTTACCTTCTTCGCTATGTGAGACGGATATAAAAGGCCGAGGTCTGTACCCAGTTGAGATGTATACACAATGCAGTGGTTACATTGTATACACATATGTATCAACGCATCGTGAATGGTCGGATGTGCAGAAGAGTTGGTGTGACGATTTGATAAGACAGTATAAACAGGAACAATAGCAGACAGCGCTCTCTCTCTCTCTCACTCTCTCTCTTTCTCTCTCCCGCGGGACAACTATCCCGAGGAATACAACTCTACCGGAAAACGACAACTTCACCATAGCGTAACTCTACCATGCGACAAGGACAACCAGATAAGCAATACAGATTTTCCTGTCCCATAGAACATTTATAACTCTGCCGAATGTTCACTTCCCAAAAACATCTCAACCAGAATTCAGGCTGTCCGAGAAAATTTAGCAAATTGCATCTCTACCAGAATGAGGCTTTCGCTAACATCTCTATCCAATTACAAATCCACCGGATCACAACTCTCCGGCGTGCGTGGCTAAAGGTATAAGTTACGCCGGTGAGTTGTTATCCGATAGACTTTTGTAACTGGATAGAGATATTAGGCCCTGCTCGCGTTGGTTAGACTTGCGATTTAATAGGCATATGAGTATAGTTAGTGTGCCACTCTGACGAATCCCCGAAAATGAGAGCAGCCGCGAATCGATGGTTAATCGTTCGTTGGATTGAGAGTTAAGAGTGGATGTATGGACAGGAGGATAGCAGTCCAGTCATTCTAGCCATTTTTCTGGAAACTTTTTTTCTGCAACTTTTCCGAACATGGCTATTGCTAAATATATAGTTAATTATTGATGTAACGGTAAAAATAATGATGTTTGGAAAAGTTTGCCGCGCTATAAATAAAAAACTATGCACTATATATAGAAAAAAGTTTCTGCTAAAAGTTGTAGAGAATTTAATTACATATCTACAAAAAAGGGTCTTAGCTATTTTTATCGTACGATGCACGGTTCACGAGATATTTGATAAAACGTGTTTTCCAAGATGGCGACTCAAGCTCGAAGTCCCGCGTCCCGCCAACTTGAATTTGTACTCAGGGGACACATCCCTTAACCTTTTTTAAACGAAAATAAAATTCTGTAGAAGATTGCATTATGAACCTAGAATGGTAGTATTGGCTAGAATGACTGGACTATGAGGCGCGCATATTCCTCTGTGCCGTGATCACGTGGATGGTATGAACCTGGCCCACCATGCGGGTGGTTGTATGATCAGGTTTGGAAAATCTTATCTATATACATATATTAATATTAATAATACAATAATCATAGTCATGACTAGAACGTTACCGAACGCAAACAAAAGCGGTATGGCTCATTAACAGCCTTTATAGTGGGTATATTGGCAAGCTCAGTGTGCTCGTCCGATGGAGTACACACAGGAGTGGCGAGAAGTATCGAATACACACGCACACACACATACACACCCAAAGTGCGTATCGACGTTCGAACACGTATCAATTCGTGAGAGCTTTAACGCACTGCCAATATCAAACGGAGAATTAACAGCATATAATAAAATTTCGTATTAGCCATTTCCTTCGAGTATATTTTGCGTCGAGGGTGTGTAAATTTTATCCTTGCGATAAAACTAATGAAACCGTCCAAAATCATTAAACGGCTTAAACAATTGATGATTTTTTTGTTTTTGATATTTTATATGTTTCACTCCGAGTCAGTAACGTTGCAAAACCGGAGAAAGAAAAATAGATCGACAGAGGCCCATTTATAATACGAATTATCGAATAAATCTAAGAGAGAGAGAAAGAGAGAGAGAGAGAGAGAGAGGGAGACAGACAGACAGAGTATAGCGAAATGGCGCAGTTTACAAATCGGATGATGCCGTTCGAACAGAATATACCGGTCTTTGTTTATTCGACGATAGTATATCGTCGAGATATGGCCGATACAATCTGTCCATATATACGAATAATTCGGGATGAACATGGTTCTCTCACCTCGCGCAAATACGTTATACGTATTCGCACAGGTGTATTCAAAATATGATGAGAGAGAGAGAGAGAGAGAGAGAGAGGGAGATATATCAAAATGGGTTTGTACACGAGCATTGCCAGGCGTTATGCGACAAACGCATAGTGTAGGACAATGCTGGCAAGTGCGTTGAAAGGGTTGAGAGGTATATACATATAGTTGAGGTGAAATCGGGTAAGGTTCGGTATTCCCCGGAGTGTGCAACATCCGTGTCCATTCGACAGATGTCCCAATACCAATTCGAAAATCCATAGATACACGCGTTATACAGAGATATACACGCATACATGTCATCGAGACGCGTGAATATATACGAGGGATCGCAAGAGTTTCATCGCTTCGTTTTACCAATGCTATCGATTGCATATATACATGTATAATATATATATATTCCTCAACTTCCCCTAGGAATATAAAGTATGCGGCGCAAAAACCTGCAATATTCGATACATAATTTGCTTTTTTTTTTCATTTTTTCAACTTTCAGCGGTATCAATGCCCCTGCAATATGTAACTTTACATACACAAAACTCGAGCTTGTCGCTTCTCCTGTTAAAAACCTCTATAGCATCAAAAGCCCTAAAACAATCGAAATTCTGCCTGGACTGCGCTCGTGAGCACAGTTTCTATTGTTTCGCGAGGGAAAAAAAGTTGCAAATTGAAACTTGCACATTGCTTCCTTTTCATGAATTTTCAAAATTTCATAAAGCTTTTTTTTATCTCGATCATGAAGCTCCCTCTATGAGCAAGTGAATTTTTTAATTTTGGCTTCCTCACAGAGGAATCCTCATGAGGGAGATACAAAGAAGTTTTATATAATTTTGAAAGTTACGAGGAAGCAATTTTCAATTTCAACTTTTTTTTTCAGTTGTGCATGCAAAGTATCCACATGTATATTCTGTTTTACGTAGAAATCATTAGCTGTTATGGTTCAAAATGTGGGGGAATGTAGAATTTTTGCATAAATTTTTCGAATAATTCAAAGTTTCATAAAATATAAACCCCTTCATCGATTACTGCCAAACTCAAATCTTCTTTCAATGCAAAATTTCATCAAATCCGATTGAAGGATTCAATAATACTTTAGTATAATTGAAGGATGATTTTAATGACGAAAAAAAATTTAACACGATACCTCAAAATTTTCAGAAATTATAGCGAGTACACCCATTTTTTTTAAATTGAAAATTTCATATATAAACCGAATCGCTGTATGAATTCGTATAAAAATTACAGTAAATAATAGGGTTATCATGCTTTACTTGACTGCGAAATCGCAGTGCTATGTAGCTCAAACGGTTATCAAGTTACAGACAATTCAATGTTGCATAGTGTGGTTACACACACATGTCCGATCATTTTTTCTAAAATGTGATTTTGTCAGATTTTGAAGAAATTGACATTGAAAACGAAAAAAAAAAAAAATTTCTCTGAAAGCTTCCTCTATGAGGAATCAAAAAAATGGTTTTTTTTTCAAACTCACTCGATCCTTATTCATCAAACCAAGTACGAAATTGATGCATTATTGTTTATTATAAAACTGGGCAATTTTCAAAATTTCGTCAGGACGAGAGCTCTCGAGCCATATGAATAACGTGTACTTGTACCGCAGTCCCGAGGATCACACGGACGGTCCATTTATGATACATTTTATGTCGGGAATAAATTTTTTCCGATCATCATCGCCGATTTGGCATGCTCCATCGAGCATGCCAAAGGACTTTGGCTACTTTGCATGCGACACTTGGCGGTCGCTATGAATCTCGTTAAACCTTTTCCGCGTCTACGCGAACATATGACCAAGCTCTGTACTGTGCATCGTCTCGCCGATTGAGCCCTTAAGTACGAAAGAGTATAAAGGTAATACGCCCACGACGATTTCGCTTCTTCTCTGCCTCGTCATATACCGTGAGCGAGAACGTGTGTACGAAAGCTGTGCGATGAAAACTTTAGTAACCCGCACGAATAAGGGATTGCCCATATTGATTTATGGAGTTATGGAGCTGAGGGATAGATTCTCATTAGCTATAAAATTTCGGAGAGGTCCGCCGTCCACATCGGTGGTATCGTATGCATATAGCATTCTAGTATCTTTGGGCCCGAGACGAAGGATGGTGGAAAAAAAAAATCATAACTCGTATTACGATCGCGGGCTGACATGAATTTTTTTTTTTTTTTTTTGCAAATCCATTGTCAGTAGTCCGACAATCGAAAACAACCTAATAATGAATAAATCGTAATATTTTTCATTTTTCCGAACGAAAGATAAATAATGTAGGCATTTAAATAAAAATTATCTGGGTTGCATTTAACGAATAGTATACCAAGCGTATGAGAAATTTTCGATACTGGCAAAGACGGCAAAACTTAATTGCACCTCAGGCAACACTTATTGCGCTTTTTCGATTGATTTATTTTCACAAATGTCATTTTTTATCCGATACCAAATCGAATGTCCAAACGTACCGGTGTAAAGTGTATCTTCGGATGATCTGTATAGATTCAAGGGAAATGGTCGCAGATAGTAGCTATAGTAATCATGTGTATATAAGAACTGTTGATCTACTAATTCTCTCTCTCTCTCTCTCTCTCTCTCTCTCTCTCTCTCTCTCAATGCATAAATCAATAATTCAATACCCAAATACAAAATCATATGACTCACGAGAATCCCACACACAAAGGTGGATACTCACGAAGTTTCATGAAACTTTTCATACCACTAACGAGGATCAGCACACTGGCTTATCTCGAGTCTGTGGTGCCTGCCTGATAACTCCGATGAGCTTATAATGCATATATTCAATACTATAGTCGTATACGTATACGGAAGCCTTAATGTATGCTTCAATAGCTAACTTTGTACGTACAAATATTTATACAGATATATTTTGACTCGATATACATATACAGCCGTGAGGATAAAGTTCACGAGAGAGAGAGAGAGAGAGAGGTTATAACGACGAAAATGGATGATAAACTTCTGATCCGATATCGAATGACAAGACGTTACACGAGAGCGTCGAGACAAAAACACGATAATATTCAATAAACGAAGCGGCCTCATAAACGAAAGTTCAAACAAATTTGCAATCTCCGCCATTGATTGAATAACCCTTATCGCAATTCATTTATTCACTTTTCATAGCGATAGAGCATAAGTAAGATTTTTTTTCCTCCTTCCCGCTTTTTACCGGACAAGAATCGCGTACTTGACCCAGTATATGAAGTTCACGAGGAACAGCATTGATAATAAAATTCTTGGACGAAATTATACGTATATAAGAGAGGGGGGGGAGGAGATACGTTAAAAAAGTAAGTTTTGCCTACGTTGCTAATTTAGGGCGCTATTCAACTTCCGCTACTCCAAGTTGAAGCACTCGTGCAGCTACGTAGAGCTTATATACATATATATATATATATATACATTGGGGCTTTTCGAGAGAGCACTAGAAAGAGAGAGAGGATGATGGGGAAGAGTGAAAAATCTGAAGAGCCTTCACGGAGAGCTTGAAAGCTGAAGTATAATGAGCCTTTTTATACTATCATAACTAATATATTTATATTACGTTATGCGTTATATCATACGAGATTCTCTCGAAGTTGGGCAGTGCCGATTTTCCAGTTAAAAAATATTTTGCATCCTTAAAACTGGGCAAGGAACTCAAAGAAAAAAAAACACGTCACGTGCAAAAAAAAGTCCAAATTACAAATAAACTTTGCACAAAACATTTTTTTTTAAATTTCAACGCAATCTACCTCATTGAATTGTTTCATGGTTTAACAAAAAAAAAAAACGAATTTTTATGCATCAAAAAAATCTTAACAAAAAAACAGACTTTTTTCAGAGCGGATAAAGAATCATGAATATATAACATGAAAAGCGATGAAGCGATCAAAGGTCGTTCAATTTCGCCAGGAATATATGGTTTTGTTTTATTAATTCGACGCTGCAGCACACTCTGCGCGAGCGACGAAGATTCTCTTTAAAAAATCTCGAATAATAGACGGCGAGGGTTTGATTCAATTAAAGATATTAAATCGAGATGAATGATGAGAGGTTGCGCGAAGGCCCGAGGGAGCCGCTATATATATACATGCCGGGAAGATTTTCACCCTCAAACTTTCGTGAAATTCCTCTCCCTGTGCGCCCAATCGACTTTTCCCCATAATTCCTCGTGCACCAGCACCAGTTCCCAGCCGAAAGTTTTCCTCAAAGTTCCTCATTCTGCGCGAACATTCTCTCACGTATTGCACACGCCTTGGTAAGACGTGAAGTGCCCACCCTCCCTCCCGCCCCATCGGATTCTCATATCCCCCCCCAAGTAACGAATACATACGAAGAGAACGAGAGGATATAGTGGCAAAGATTCTCTCTCGAAGAGAGTGCCTTTCGGGTGTAGATAGGCATATAAAGGCCCTTTAGTTCGCGCGAAAACTCCTATATATACACTAACGGGCACCGTGCATCCGTTCACGTGATGCTCGTGATCATTTTAATCGTTGAGTAAGAAAGACGTCGGTAGACAATGCCGATGCTGCTTCATCGATACCGAATGCCGCGTCATCCGCGTCTTCGAGGCGTATGAGAGAGGATTAAAAGTTATCGGTGTGAGTTAACCTCTGGGTTAAAATGGCTCCAAAAATTTTATTTCTAAAGTTCTATTTTGTGCTATTTTGACAGTCCCCCAAATTATATTATATACAATTTTGGTGAGTGTAAAATTACGGGTTTCATCAAGTTTATTATATAACAGTTATTAGAACTAGGGGATTCACACTGTGTTCACATTTTAAAAAGCAACGATTGAAAATTTAAAATATAGTATATCAGTTGCTGCCCAGTTTCTTGAACAGAGGACTGTTAGAACACCTATACGTGGACAGCACTGTCAATACTACTGGTGCATTTATTGTATATAATGCAGATTAGCACATTGTAAAATCACGGGTTTCATGAAGTTTATATTACAGTGTTGAACTGTAAACGTTTACTTTGGACTACAGTGTATTTTAAGCCGTGCGTTCCAGTAAAAAAAAAAGCAGTAGCGCAGCTCAAGTTCAACGAGGACAGTGTAGAAACTGTAAAAATTCACATTAGGCACGCTGTTTTTTGGGCAGTGTGTTTCAGTAAATATCGCTGTGCAATTGCTCGAATCCAACGCGAACTGTGTAGTCCCTATATCTTTTTCCATGCGGGAAAACTTAACACGCTCATTTTTTTTTTTTTTTTTTGAAAATAGTTTAACGGTACAGTTTGTCTATCTTAGTGTGTCTAATGGGGCGCCGATCTTTGACGCTATTCCCTCGATTGAATAGTTGTAGCTCGAGTTGCAGCGTGTATGTAACTCATATGCAGCGCGCTCAGTCATTGCACATGACCGTAATTCGAATAAAATTAGCAGTTTTGTGGGCAATTCGGTTAGTATGGCAATTTTCACGGAGGTACAATGACCCCGTAATTTGAGAGGATCTTTTTGAAGCTTTGGGCATGCATGCATTGGGCATTTATGTCGCATCGTTGATTGGAAATTGGAGGGTGGAAAATCGCCTGACTAATTCTGTCAAATGTAAATATTCGAGGGAAAACGGTTGATAAAACTTGACAGAAAATAAGAAGGAAAAAATATACTACACCCAGAGAGATAGATAGATAGAGAGAGAGAGAGAGAGAGAGATATATAAATAGATAGAGAGAGGGTGGCAAAGGACGCCATTTATTCCGCATCGGCAACATAAAAATTCACCAAATGTATATATATATGCTCGCGCGTGCACCGCGTCAATACCAAAAGATATGGCAGAGCATACAAGCGTGGGCGCATTGGAAAGAAATCTCGAGACATATCAGCTCGGAGGGAGGGGGAGAGGTTCTATAACGAAAAATGGCTCGAAGACATGGTATATACGAGTGGAGAACTCCCATATAGCAAGGTCGATAAAAGTCAGGTGGGAGTATTCAGCAATGTAAGAGCAAAAGGGAGAGAGGACGCTTTCAGGCAGCGTGTGACGGGTCCATAAAAATTTCTCGGCAAAACTTTACGCCAAAGTCAGTCAGGCAACTTCGTGGAGAGGACGGGGGGGGGGGGGCATACAGGCTTAAGGAACTAAAAGATGGAGTGACTTTCCGCCAAACCATTATGATCGAGTAGTAAATGCCACGTATTAACGAGACCGAGCTACGAAATGATCAATATTGGCTCATAAATCTTATTTAAAAAAAAAGTCATAAACGTTCCAGTGTACGCGCTAATCCCCCCCACAAATATACCGTCAACGTGATTCTCATTACTTTACATCGGATCTGAATTGTGAACTTTCCGAGAACGGTCTCGCAAAAAAAAAAGGATAGACGGGTTGCAGCTGAAGCGAGAATTAATTTTTTTCTGATAAAGTACGAGAATCAGGATGAGCAACGCAATCGCGAAGTTAGAGTTTTTTGCGATACGCTCTTGTCCGGGCATTCAATTTCCGTTGGCGTTATTGCCCCTCGCGGACTTTACCGCAGCTTCAAAAGAGTTTTTGACGCACGTACACAACATCGATTTGGAGTTCTTTAGAAAAAAAAACAACGAAAAAAAAAGATCCCGTTTGTATCTTGATGTTTCTCATGTTCGCTTGGATATGAAGAATCGAAGCAATGAGGAACAACAAAAAAGAGGGACGGTCGATGAAAGACTGAACGATATAAGTCAAGTCAAATACTGGGTCGAGGTGAGTCTAAAGAAGAACGGAGATAAAACGACGTGATATATCGACGAAGGGAGAACTCAAGACTCAAGTGGTATAGCGAAATTTAGAAAGAGAAATACGGAAAATAAGAGAGAGAGAGAGAGAGAGAGAAAGAGAGAAAGAAGGAGAAACCGGAAAAAGCTGAGAGACTCTGCGGAAAAGACGAGACGAAAGACGAGCCAAGCGTGATAAAGCGACCAAAATAAGTTTTGGCCACGGAGAAAAAAAGGACCGGCAAATATTATCGTCGAGCAAAGCAGCCTCCGGCTCCTTCACCTTCCAGCACGGTGGGGTGAGCTGCGGCGCGGAGGCGTCCGCTCGGAGTAACCGACGATAGAATGTTACTGCGGCTATATATTTTCGTCTTTCGGAGTGCATCGGCCGTAACCCCCCACCCCACTTCCCCAAAAAGACGAGAAGCCGGAAGAGGAGAGACTGAACTGCGGTGAAAGAGAGAAAAAGAAGGAATATAAAGAGATAAAGCTATGAAAAAAAAAATTAACAGCTCTATCGGAAGGGAAACAAAAATTTTCCCGTCGTTTTTCCGTTTTGCTCTCCGCACAGCGTTTTCCGGGAAACAGCTTTACCTTCTCATTTCGCGAAGAGGGGGGGGGGGGGATAGAGAGTGCACGAGAGAAAATACGGCGACAGAGAGGGATAAAAATAAGGGTAAGGAGCGAAAAAATTCGAGATCGATAAGACCACGCGGGCTAATGCATGGCCCAGGCATATATTTTTCTCTCGCCCTTATCCAACACTCTCATTGCTCCTTTTTTTTTTACTCTCCTGCAACGCGAATAACTCTCGTTTAAAGTCGACTCAGGATTACACAAACTTCCAGATTATGTATCGTACCTGTATCGTATCCACGCAAATGTATATATATATTGTAACGAACGATCCAACAGTATATTCTGATTCGCGTGGCTGAGGCTACACAGTCCTTTCTTACGATTTATCTCGTGCAACTTCCCGAGAATAACTATGGTAATTGTATCGTGAGAAAGTCAGAATATGATCTTATCAACGCTGCATATGGATCGTCGAACGTACGATTGATGTTTTAAAAATAATTAATAATAGTAATAACGAATGAATCAAACGATTTAGAGTTAAGTGCCGATCTTCCAAAAAAAATTGGTAAAATTCACGGTTTCTTAGAGCGAAAGTTTGAGTAAAGAGGGCAAGAAAACTTTTGCAGGAAACATAGAATCTAATACTTTCCTACCCAGTCGTTGCGAGAAAAAAACCCTTCAGGTGTACGATATGCGATATATAGCCATGCACGAATCCACTGCTACGAGAAGTTCGACGACAGGGTTGGGAGTAGAACGTGAAGAGCGGGTTTGTGAAGAAAAAAAGAAAGAAAAAAAAAAACGAACGTAATTTTGTCCAAAGCCTCTCGCTCGGATCGAGATTGCGAGTGTAGAATCGTGAATTCCCGTGACTGTTATAGAATGGCGAGGGTGAGAAAGGGTGATCGGGTAGAGCAGGGTGTGCTGGCAAAGGGGCTCTGGGCTATAAAAATCCTAGAAATGACTTTCACACGTGCTCAAGTATTACCCACCGCACTGCTGCTGCCGCTGCCGTCGCCACACAGGCTCCTCCACAGCCATCATTTCGGCGACCTGAACGTTTAGCGAATTCGATGGCTCGCGATCGAATCGCGAGAGTCGCGGGTATAATAAGAAACGTATGTGTATATATATATATATAGAGCCCAACTTTCATTTTATACTCCTCGCATAAAAATCAGAGCGTTTTGTGCTGGATATTGAGAGGTTGAAAGTTATTGATGGTACAAAAAATGAAAAAAAATTCCGTAAATTCATCCGAAATTTATAGACCCGCGACTCTTTTTCTCAATTCCTTTCTGCCGCAAGAAAAAAAAAAGGGGATCGACATTCATTATTGTATTACCATGGCCTAAATAAGTGACCTCAACGAGGTTTCGTAACGCGATGTAATTTTGTAATACGCGATATTCATATACAAGGATGTTTAATTTTCAAGTTTTTTTTCTATACGAAAACACAGAGGTGCATCAGTGCATGAATAGACCCGGTCCTCGTTCAGATTCACGTAAAAAGTGCATTGAAATTTCCCATCGTCGTAGGGTGCATTTTTTTTTTCGCTTTTGTACTACATCATTAATCCGGAATAATAACGTTATTCCGGGCCTTATGTGCGGTAAGACGATAAAAGTTCTTATCTTCGGACCAGCTGGAGAGATTTTTTTTTTGTAAAAGCGCATGAGGACATTGCATTCGACGTAGATACCGTATAGTCGAGGACAAATAAAAGGTGGTTGGCAGGAAATCGAATTATTTTCGGTAACTCGAGGGGGGGACTTTGCTCGAAATTGGAATTAGAGAAACGGTCCAAGTGAGGGTAAACTCAGACGAGAGTAAACGAGTTTCATTGGCTTTTGTTGCACTGACAGAAGAAGAAAATTGTAGTCAACCGATTGGAGTCGAGAGAGACCCAAATGTGTGGAAGAAAGTAGGAAAAAACTTTCAATGAACTTTGCGGAGTGGATATATCGAGGTAAAGTCGACGAAATTGACGTGATCCGAAGTCCGGTCGATAGGCATATAATTTATATATATATATCACGAAGTATACTCATCGCGTAACGACATATCTCAATGTAAATGCATATATGTCTATAATGCATCGACGTCAAAAGAGCGAGAGCAGGAACGAGAGGTTTCATACGAGGATCGAAGAACCGAGAGGCAAAACATACGAGAACAGGATCAAAGAGTGAAGGATGATGAAGAATGAGGCAACGAAGAGAGAGAGAGAGAGAGAGAGAGAGAGAGAGAGAGAGAGAGAGTACACTCTTCGTGGACCTCCGGGGAAATTTGGACGATTGGTATTCTATAGGCAGGCGCGGTGCGAGGAAAGCCAGCGGCGAAAGGCTATATATATATACATATAATCAGTAAAGAAGCCGAAAGAACGCGGGGGCTGGCTCTGCTGCGAAACGGTAAGTCCCGGAGGTACGAAGGACTAATGGGAAATCCCGCTGCCGCACTTTCCACTTTTCTTCGAAAACTTCATCGGAAAAACTTGTACGATAGTTCGTGACGGTACTGCAGAGCCCACGGCATATATCTATATATGTAATATAGATTGGGTACACTATGTCTCAATATCGTATATATGTAGTTTTGCCCGCATAAAATTCTATACACGGGCAAAATTTACTCAATTGTCAATTGGTGTGAATTTGGACCAGTTGAAAAGTCAGGACAATTACCCAACAAACGTCCTCAGCGAAATAACAGTGTCTCGTTATATAGCCACTGCGATGTGTATTATTATGATATATACTATGTAAGCACTTTTTGGTGCTCCTATATGCCATGTTACTAGAACGAAGTGAACGAAAATAAAGAAAAAAAAAAAACCAGCCAATAGAAGCATCTTCGGGAGCACGTTCTTAGCTTCATGCATCCCACACATATGTATATTTCTTCGCGTATATGACTGGGCCATAACTCCAGCGTTATATCCTCCCCGCGGGGCAGCGCGAGAGATTCTTCCCCGATTCAAGTACTCACCGCACCGAACACTCGGGAGGGAGAAAAAAAAAAGTCTGAACTGACAATGAGACTCTTGGACGGCGGTAGAAAAAGGAATTTTCCCCGAGAAAGCTATATATAGGTGTGCGGGTCTATATGAAACTATAGGTAGAACAGTACATGCGATGCTTCTTCTCGAGTGCATCGCTGCATTGCCCGACGAGAAACCCAGAAGGAAGTAGGTCGAGCGATCCGTGAGTCCCGGTTCAACTAACCTGATAAAACTTGTATTCTACATGTCTACAAATATATAAGGAAGAGAATGGGGCAAAATGGGGACATTAAGGGGGGGGGAAAAACGCCCCCAGAATCCCACTACTAAAAGAAGATATATCGTCACGAAAAAATTAACGTCGCAACGCGATTTCATGAGATATTCGAAAAACCAAAGATGAGAAAAAAACGATCAGGGACGAAATGTGGCCTAAGAAGGAAAATTGTCATAAAATAATGATGCTACCGATCGGTTACTATATAGTACGAGTAAAAATATATAATATATATTTTTTTTCTAACTCTCACTGGGCTATAGACTCATCCCAGTCAGAGTTTTAAATGAATTTTTTTTTTTTTTAAATTCTTTTTACTGGCTTCTAATTATAATAATACTTTATATGCTATCCATATAATTGATAAAGACGACGTATCAGAATCTACGTATTTACAGCCTGAAATAGTGAAAAGAAAAAACATCGTAAAATTTTGGGCCAAAAAGTGAAGGGAATCTACTGTCTCGCCACAGTCAGGAATGAGAAAAAAAAATTAAAAAATTCTTTTCCTAGGCCTCTGTTATAGATGTACTGTAAAGTCGATCGCTATACTGGAATCAAACTATTGCTATCAGCTCAAAATAATGAATATAAAATAAAAATACAAAATCTTTGAAGTAAAAAGGGCAATGAAAAGATCGTCTCCTTTTTTTTTTTTTTTTTCAATCATTCGTACGTAAATATGGCTATAACCACAAACAGCGCCAGTCGTACGCGATTAATTCATACTCGAAAATAAATTCTTCTATATATAGAGTGATAATCTCACAGCTCAGTGGAGATTATATTATTCACGGATGAAGACTCGACATCGTCAGAATAGAAGATTTCGCGACAAGCTGCGATCTCGCGAATCATGATGAACACGCGGAGTGTATGCTGACGTTTAAAAAAAAAAATAGCGCCGTTGAAATACATAGGAATCGTATACCTGTACTGTGGTTGTCCGGACCCCAGCATTTTCCAGACGCAACCTCTATACATGCCCGTATCATTAAGCCTTGATGTAGATTCAATCATAGCTTATTTTTTAATCGTTTCAGTCACTTATGGACTGTACACGTAAAATATAGAGTATCTTTTGGTCCAAAAATAAAAAACAAAACGTCTGCTAGAATGCACGCCCTCGTACCCGGCAATAACTCTAAGGGAGAAAATCGCCCTGACTGACGAATCAACAAGTTATTATTTTGTGGTCACGTGTGTCCTGGTGGCGATTTCATAGAACCGTACCCCCCCCCCCCCCCCCCCCCCCGAATCTAAACAATAGCATACGATAACGCCGTTTCCAGATAATCTAGAATTAAAACAGGTTTGAGTTACTATAATTTTTAATTAAGTTGTCGACGACCGAACCACTTTTTATCGGTTGGCTCAGCATAACTTTGGACAAATTTAATTAAATTCATGAAACTTTCCGATCAATTTAAATATTTTTGTCCCTCCCATCTCTCGTATACATGCGCTATGGTATTCCGTGTTTTTGTTTATATACGTCCGGACCTAGGCTCATGTTTTACATGCTCGTTCGATATATCTGTATATACGAGAATGAGCGCGCACTTGAAGAGCACCTCGCGCAGGAGGCAAAGTATCCGAAATTCTTACGGAGAACATTATTAACACAAAATGTTCTCGGCTGTACTTGCTTTTCTTGGTGCAACTCATGCACGAGACTGCAGATCCATTTTTATATTGCACTTGGAGTACTCTCCGAGCATCAGCATCAAGAAAACCAGCAATAGCGCCATTATATATATATATATATATGTATACACATACATTATATATCTGTATGCTCCAACACTTTACTTTTAACCCTCAGAAGTTCTGACCCCCGCCCCCTCATCTACCGGTCTCTCAGAGAGGATCCCCACTTTACCCTTTATCGTCATTCTCAATCCACCCCGCTGAACACATACCCATACCTCCGGAAACTCTCAAGTATATATTCTAGAAAGAATGAGAAGACGCTCTGCTACACCATCGAGATTAGCCCGCTACCGGATACAGGCAGCAAGTACATAGAGGCTGAAGGTATCAGACGATCGCTTTAAACTCTTTTTTTTTCCTCAATCGTCCTCTCTCTTTCTCTCTCTCCCTCTCTCTCTTTCTCTGTCCAGCCCTCCGCCCGCTTACTTCTCTCGTCTCAATCACTGCTCACACACTGAAACTTGACCGAGATGCTCCTTCACACGGTGGCATGTACACAGATACGAACAAAATACTATAGATATGTTGGCAAGAGATATCGAAAGAGGAAGAGAGAGAGAGAGAGAGAGAGAGAGAGAGAGAGAGAGAGAGAGCGAAAGAGACAAGAATGCGAAATCTTACACGAGGCAATCTCTCCAATTTCTTTTCTTTGGCTCTTAACTCCCTAGCTTCTTCTTAACCCTTGGCCAGAGACACTCGACAACGACGCTGTGCTTACGTTTTATAGGCTACTACTGCTGCTGATATCGCCATCTCGAGAGAACTTCCATCAGCGAGCAAAGATTGTGTTTTTAATAGTTGCCCTTAAACGTGACTCGAAAATTAGTCCGGCCTTTCGTTCGATTTAGCGAAGCATTAACCCGGGACAGGATGAACCAAGCTTAACGATTCTTTTCTTTTGTTTTTTCACAACTCCAATTTTGGCCATTTCGCGTTTGACAGCATCGTAAACGCCCGGCCAACATTTGATCTCATCATTTTCCGTTTATGTGCTATATATTATAGTGCAATGGATAAAAATACCCGAGACTCTGGGTTCAACTCGAAGAAATCTTAAGAACGAAAACCCAAAATAAAAAATAAAAAACAAGTATAAATATATAACAATTAACGAGGTCTTCTCCATTGTTCAATGGATCATTCATCAAGATCGATTCAATAAAATTCACGCATGTACATTACGGATAAATCCTTTTTGTTTTTTTTTTTGTCTCGGTAATTCGTTTAACTCTCCTCAATCACGTTTTAACGTATACATGCCAGAGCATCGTGGACTGTCTAAGCCGGTCTAAGCGCATATAACCATTGACTGTATATACGTTGGGTCTTGAAAATTCGTAATGGAAGGCTACAATTGCGAGTCAAATGGCAATTATATTCCCAACCGCTTTACGACGTACATAAACATGACTCCGATTCGCAATTTTACCACCCAATAGGAGACTCTCGTTCGCTCTCGTTTGAATGCCGAGCACCCAACAAGCGTGTGTTGATATTGCATATCTTAACCGTTTCGTGCTCATGTGTATGTGTGTTTGTGTGGTTATGAACAGAGAGAGAGAAGTACGAAACTGTTGGGTTTGCGACGTGAGTGCGTATAGCAACCTACACGTGTCGTTAAGTTATCGGTACTGGGGCAGCTGTGCAGATGAACGGGAGCTTTTATTATTGCGTTCCACGGACTCTATGGGTGCGAGCATATTAAAAAGTTTAAAATGTACGCGCGCTCTCAGATCGGTCGTATTATGGGTCTTATGGGGATTCTACGAGCACAGCTCGAAGAAAGTACCCGACAAAACGTTAGCGCCCACTCTTTTTCTCTCTCTTCTCTCGTTCCTTTTCATTGGGCGGTTATTGCTAATGGCTAACGATATAATAACTAACCGTTTTATCCGTCAGCGAGAAAAAAAATCGTCGCGGTGGGAAAAAAAAATTATATTTTATTGGAATTGCGCGTGCCAAAGTTGTTGGGTCAAACTTTTTTTTGTCTCTACAGAGATTATACGTTGCTATCTCCGATATTGTAAGCGATAAACAAAAGGAGGGCAGATCCGCGAGATTCAATTACACTTTGTAATTGCATTCGATAAATCTGAATTCGTGAAAATATTATAAGATTAACGAGGATGTCGATGGACCGATTTTATTTTTGTATTCTCATTGGAAATTCTAACTAAACTTATTCGAGGAATCGAATTAATCTCTTATTGAGATTGGGTTCGTTAACTTGAGAAATCGAGATCCTATTTCTATAATGAACAGTATCCATGTTCGATCTGAAAACTTCACAAATCCATTTGTCATTATTATTGTTATTATTATTATTGTTAGTATTGTATTCATTCTATTCGTAGTTTTCTATATATTATTTTCAAAGATCGTTGGAAATTTTTTCACATCAGCATTATAGAGAAGACATGCACACGTTATTTCTCAACTTTTCTCCCGGAATTATCACGTCGGTGAGATTATACTATCATCTCCTTGGGAAAATCCTCTCGCTATCCAGCGTGTAATTTTCACTCTTTGCCGTGAGGCGTCGAAAGATTACCACACTCCCGTTGAAATTATCTCGTTTAACGCGAGTAGCCTCTCGGCTCGACTGGCTGGTGAGAGAGAAAAGGAGAAAAAGAGAAAAGGAGAAAAGAAGAAGAGAGAGAGAAAGAAGAAGAGAGAAGGAGGATATAACACGATGAAAATGATAATTAGAAGAAAAGGTGAAAATAAAGAGAAGAGTCAGAGGAGAAGGAAAGAGAAAGAGAGAGAGAGAGAGAGAGAGAGAGAGAGATAAAGAAATAGAATGAAAGGTAATTCGACGTGGTCGAAGGCGGAAGTACGTTTCGTACGCGTGCCCGGTATGGATAACGAGATCTTCCGAGCACGTTGTTACTCTCGTTGAGAATTTTCGAATTAAACGCGAACTAGTCCGCTATCAACGAGATTGAAAAAAATTTATATATATATATATGGTCGTGCGTATTACGGATAATCGAGAGCTTTTAGAAAGTCCTCGAATAGCCCATATATAGATATGCATAAATACGGAGTACCCGACCTTGAATCGACATGGATAGGAAACCGCACCATTTTCTGTTTTTTTTTCCTTGTAATGTCTTTTAGAGCATCCCAAAATAAGAATCCTCGTCAACTTTAAAATTTAAAAAATCTAGGTAGGTTGGCTCAATGAAAAAAAAAAAAAAATAAAGCAAAAGTTGACGTTCGGCCACAATGAATTTTAAGCAAATTGTGACAGAAGATTTTTCGATAAAAAACAAAACAAAACTGTTTAGCCAGAAGTTCATGCAAATTGTATGTATCTTATACGTTTTCTCATCCATGTCTTAACCATTACAAATGAGAAAAGCTAATACAATCGGAGCACTAACAAAAAAAAAACCTCAAGTTTACTATAAAGTAAAATTCGCTTAATTGAAATATCATTTTTAAAGGGGAAATTATTTTTACACCCACTGTGTCAAATCTCTAGGATGGGGTTTGATGAACGATTCAACCCTTGAATGCCATGCTATCGATCGTCTAAATACAAGATTTAAAAAAATCATGCCAATCAGAAATTTGCACATTGCTTCCTCATTATTTTATCGCGCCCACAAAGCACTCTATGAGCTCTTGCTCTATGAGCAAGTCCGTTTTTCAAGTATGGTTTTCTCATAGAGGAAGCTTTTGTGAGCAAGATAAAGTGATAAGGAAGAAATGTGCAAATTCGAAATTTTCACACTTTTTTCTGATCTGGATTTCAATAACAATAATACAGCAACGAACACATATTTTTCCATGACATTTGAGAAATAAAACGCACACTACAGCTATCAGAGATTTTTTTGAAAAATTCAACATTTTTCCGAAATCTAAACCCCTCGAGTGACTCTCGCCAAATTCAATGCCAACGATGCTTGTGACTAAATTTATTTGTGTAACAAAAAATTAGCTCTCGGTAATTGAAAAACTACGAAGAGGTTAGAGCGCCCACAGACATTTTTCGAAAAATTCAAAATCCCGCGAATCCAAAAATTCAAGTGCAATTCAAACGAAAATTGTCGTTAACAAAGGCGGATACGTGGTTCACCGGTGTATCAAGTTTCAAGTTTCAAGTTTCAGTAAAAACAGGATCCACGAATATGCAGCCCCAAAAATAATAAAAAGATAAAAATAATCGAAACATTTTGGGAACGAATTATTCATCATGGTCGTCGAGATTGAGAATTTCGATCGAATTGTTCCGGCCTCGAATGAAACACACGACCCGGACATTTTTTTACCAAACATGCCTGATTTCTCGATGTTTTGAGACATTTTGAACATACTGGGGTATGAAATCTTGAAATTTTCACAAATGAATATACAGGGTGGCCCAAAATTAGATGCGGAAAATGATAGGGCTAATAAAGGGCGTCGAGCTGAGTAAATTGATCCCAATAACATGTGGTCTGCGAAGTCGCGTTCGCGAGATACGGCCGATTAAAAAATCCCGCTAACCGCCGGCATGTAGGCAACCGAGTACACAGGAATCATCGGTTCTGAGTCTTGTTGACAAGCGCGCGCGTACGCTGATGCGGAACATACAACTTCAAATTTACGAATTTCAAACGAAAACACTCTTGGCATTGAATTTTCGCCAAACACAGCTTGTCAACAAGACTCAGAACCGATGATTCCTGTGTACTCGGTTGCCTACATGCCGGTGGTTAGCGGGATTTTTTAATCGGCCGTATCTCGCGAACGCGACTTCGCAGACCACATGTTATTGGGATCAATTTACTCAGCTCGACGCCCTTTATTAGCCCTATCATTTTCCGCATCTAATTTTGGGCCACCCTGTATAGAGGTGGAAAAAGCTGATCGAACGATTTTTTCTTATGCAAAAATCACTACGAATTTGTCGGTTATTTTCTCCGATCTTGAAAGACATTGATTTGGGCAACGAAATAAAAAGCACTGCCTATTCGCTCCGGAAGTGTATGTACTATCCCCCCAAAAAACACCATAAATGGTGTACAAAAAGTTGAGACAAGTAAATTTCCTTGCATCGTTTTATTTTTCCTTCCAAAAATATGTCAAACATACATAGTTGTAAAATAAATCCTCACAAAAAGTTCTTAAATAAATTCAAATCATTCAACTCACAGTTGCCAAGTACATCCAGCATTTTTATTGTTTACATTGTTCATTAACCATTTATAAGTAGGTCACAACGCCCAAAAACGTCTTGAAACGGGATAAGTCCCGTTTTTAATCCCGGGACTTAATCTAAAAATGTATTGTTTGAAAAATTTTTATTGAAAAAAAATTCGGATTGAAAAAAAAAATTCGAACGAAGTACTTGGCGAGTTATGTAAAATGACTGTACGGACTACCTGTTACGAACTCGCCAAGTACTTCGTTCGAATTTTTTTTTTCAATAAAAATTTTTCAAACAATACATTTTTAGATTAAGTCCCGGGATTAAAAACGGGACTTATCCCGTTTCAAGACGTTTTTGGGCGTTGTGATTCGCTCCGGAAGTGTATGTACTATATTATAAATATATAAGTACATATTAAGCGGCGTTATTCGCAATACTTGTGTTTTCGTAATGTGACTAATATGAAGTACGTACCGAGAGAAAGTGTATAGGTAAGGTTTTGAAGACATAGCAAAAGCCTTCGGGCATATATATGTATGTGTAACGTATATGTGCATGTGTATATATAACTGCACTAGTGGGACAATTTCGTTCGTGTGCACGCACGAGTACGTTTCTCCTGGCTGGGTTTCCTCCTTCAAGCAACGCCGGGAGCAAGGTGAAGCTGCAAAAATCCATTTATTCCGGTCCCATATATCTCTACACGTATGTATATCTATTGAATATATATATATATACGTATAGTCATACATGTACCAAGAATCAGGCGTTAAATAAGCCACGGAGCGAGTGAAATGACGCCGTTTTTAGAGCGTATAATATACACACGCTATGCGGGATGAAGCTCGTTTTCGTATACAATGTGACGTATATTTTCGTGGGTGTATATAAGACGTGCACCAAAAAAGATGACAAATCGGTGCTGGAAGAATAAGCCGAACAACAGACTTTTGCAGGGAGAATATAATATGTACATGTCTATACATATTTTTTATAAATGTACAACCACAAGAAAAAAAAATCGCCCAAAAGGAATCACAAAAGTCTGTAGATATACGGCTGTGAAGCCGGTTAGAGAGAGGAAAGCGCAAAATGTATGAAAGGAAGTTCGATTGTCACTGTCGCGATATTATTCATTCATGACGGTGAAAAATCTCATCGCAAGCGAATTATGATTACTATATGGGTCTATGTGGACGCGATTTTCATGGTTTAATCGAAGAGTCGAAATATTTGATCTGACAGTTTTAATAATGTGATGGACGATGTTACTTTTTTTTTCATTATTTGTGTGTTCCAACGTACACCCTTGGGGGTTTTTACATATTAAACCTTCCCATTTGATCCCTCCCATCACTCCCTGCCAGCACTTCGCTAAGCTAACCTAACTTCCGTAGCATCCGCAGCTGCTTTTTAGCTACACTGTATCGAATTCGCCGTGTACATGGGGAAATTGCGGAAAACCCATGCCAATACAGACGGCCTTATATTTTTACTGAGTTTCTGATATGTTACCATCCGAATCTCAGTAAAACTGCCTTCCGCTCGGTACAGAGTCGGCGCTCCAAGCCAGTGCACGGCTAAGCGGTCACCCATCCAAGCAGTGGCCTCGGCCAATACTGCTTAAGAACTTGGGAGATCGCCATAGAGCCGCACACCGACAATCGATGTTACTTTTTTTTTTTTGTCTCATTGAGACCCCCGAGTGCGCACTTATCAGCGGAAAAAAAGAACAATTTATGCAAAATCATGCGCGAAAATATATCAATTTTTACCACAAAAATTTAATTATTATGTAAATAAAATATATTTTCGTATTCGATAAAAAATATTTTTAAAAAACTTGACATATTTTATGCATACAGCAATTCATTCCTTATTATTTTGTGCGAGAATCTCATGCAAAATCATTATTTCATGGAGACTCGAAGATGAAAAATCATTCTTCGTGCGTAATAAAAACTACAAATTCCCTTGAGAAATTGGTTTTCGTGATATATATTTTCCGGATAAACGTGCGCGCATCATACGTCAGAGTCGATGCTTGACGCGAATTGCAAGTTTCAAATGGAAATGGAAAATTTTTATGTCAAATTACACGAGAGTTTCGCGAGTGAACTATCGGTGATGCGAATATGGTGCAGCTGCAGCTGATGCTCAATCATAGAAAGTTCATACATACATACACACACACATATACACAAGTGCGAAAACCGCAAGATTGCAGCAGGCGTTCGTGAAGCAAAGGAAAAGTGAAGAAAAATAGAGAGGCTTCGAGAGGTGACAAATTTATTCCAACTCCCGAACGAAACCTCAATCAAACTTTTCCTCTCACGAAACTTATCCCGCGTTGGCGTTAATCATTCTTATATTAAAAGACGCCCAACCAAAAAGACTTGACAGCCGCGCGGCGTACGACTCATCTGCCCTCGTACACGAGATTAAATATATATATATATATTTCGTTCCTCGCGCGGAATAACGGTATGAGAGAGGATTCTCTCATTATTCGGTTCTTCGGAAGGGAGAAAAAAAACTCTTAACATCACGTATATCCAACGACCGCGATAGTGCCAATCTCCGTCGAGTCGCGGGAATGAACTCTTGATAGGTCCGAGAGTCACTTGTCGGGACGTTATGATCAGGATAAAGCTCGTGAGAGCGAAAAGTCAGTGGTCTTGAGACGAGAACGCGAACGTTATATATACGCCACCAGATATATGTATATAATATATATATATATATATCCATATGCTGAGAGAAAAGTTGCAGTAACGAAAGGATCGTCTCTCGGAGACGCGAACGAAAAGGTCGAACTAAAAGGGTTATCTCGAGTTATGCCCCGAGAGAATCATTCAGAATTTGAACTTTTGTTGGGAAAATTGCACAATTTAAATCTCAAAGAGGCTTATAGAAAACTCGAGGACTGACAGAAGAAATTTTTATGAAAAATCAATTGTTAATTAATCCTTTTTTTGATGCGACGAAATTGACTAAAAGGGCTCAAACTTTACACGAAAATGGTTTTTTTTTTTTTTTTTTTTTTTGACGATTCAGTCAACAATCTATTTTCGGGGGTTGTCTCGGTCACTGAATCTAAATATCATGTAAAATTTTTGTAATTCAAAATGGCAGATTCCATGCGGCGAACCAAAATGCAAAAAGTAGCCAAATATGATTGATGCATAGGATAACTGATTGACGATGTAACTGCTAAATTTTTTTTTCACATCAAATCCTCAAGCAACGTGTGAACTAATTATGGTATTCTGATTTTCCAAATTTTCACCGTTTGACATATCTCGAGAACGGTTTTTTAGACACTGCGAAAATAGTCGTGTGACTCATGTCATCAGGTGGATCGAGAATCCGAGTCGTTGCTTATTTAAAACGTAAATCCATGAGCAAGGCCGTGAATAGAAATGTAATCGATCTATCTCACGGATTAAGGGGGGGATAAAAACAAGTCGCGGGTAATCAAGATATTTGCGATTATATAATTAGATCCCGTCGGTCGACGATATTTAAATAGAGCATACGAGATGGTATATCATTACGATGCAAACACCTATCGGATTACAAGAACACGCATCGCTTCGTCGCCATGCACTACAATATTCAAAAACCTATAGTAGATCAGATATTAAAATTTAATTGTCGCTATATAAGCTCCCGGGCAAATTTCATGATAAAAATGAAAGCTTCATGACATGATAACGTTATCATGAAAGCTCCATGATAACGAGGGGGGGGGGGGGGGGACTCTGCGAAAAACACAAAAATATGTAAATTGCTTCCACATTATTGTTTTATCGCGCTCACGGAAGCTCTCTCTCTCTACGGAGCAATTGAGAAAAAAATAAACAGAAAAGAATCTATAAGTTTTCAATTTTAAATAATTTTAATATTTTCAAAAAAATCTAAATTTAATTGAAATTCCTTTTGATAATTCGTTAAAAAAAAATCGTCAAAATTGGTTGAAATACGATATCAAATTGTATGAAAAAGAAAGTTTCGTTTGAATGGAAAAACCCGATTGGCATCGAGAATTTTTCGAATGGATCCTGTATTGGAGCCTATACGCCCGGAGAATTCGTCAGCGTGATTCATCAATCGTTATTAGACTGCATCTCTCTCTCTGTCTCTCTCGCTTGAGAGAGAGGGAGAAATGCCACAATACCACCCACGAAGTAACTCGTTCCGGTGCTTATTGCCTTTGTATACAGTATAGTGCATACCCAGCACCGAGTAAAGCGAATCTCTTTCGACTATGACGAGGCTTGTGTACAGCTGTGAGTACGTGTGATATGCCCTCTCATTCCTGTATCCTCTCTATACACACACACATACATATTATATATATACATGTATTTTTTTTTTTTTTTTCATGTTACGTAAACAGCTCTCTGTCTCTCGGGAAACTCCCTACCGTTTCTATACAAACTGTTCTTGCAACGATCCACTTGATTCATCCCTCGTTCACCTTTCTCTTATATACATATATATATATATATATATATATATATATATATATATATATATATATATATAAACACAAGAGCACAGCGTACTCATCTGGTGTGTGCATACAAACGAGTGGAGATGTACAACGGGCCAGGAGACCCTGCCAAGTGAAATTAAACTTGGCTCCACGCGATCCTCAGGATTTCTCGCACGCGAATGATTTACACTCTGAATGCATTTCATACACCGCTACTGAAGTACATATATACCAAAAGTATACCCGGATAAAGATTTTCGAGCTGAGAATACACGTGAATGCGTATGCATTCAGATTCTTCATGGAGCCATTTTTCATCGACGGCGCAGGGAAAACTGTGATGCATTCAACACGTCGATAATTTTTTTTTTTTCTCTCGTAATAAAAAAAATTTGTACAATATTTCATACGCATCGAGACACGATACTTATTTGCATACAAAAAGAGCTGAAATTTGATGCTTAGATATATGTTAGAAAAAAAAAAAAAAGAGAAAAGAAAAAAAACATAACTTCGTAATGATCGGAAACAAAATAAGTTTGAAAAAAATGCTCAATACTGATAGCGTTCCGAAGGAATGGAATTAAAAAATCAGCAACAAAATCTAAAGACCCCGATGTGTTTATCGAGTTTGCATGGAAAGCCTCGTATATCGCAATGATATTTTGTTCGCAAATATTATATACACAAATCGACTGTTCTCTTTTTTAATTCCCCTCATATCCTCGTCGTTGCCATTTGATTCTTCGAATGCACAAATCACACACTTGCCCACACGAAGAAACATAAACGAAGGTGCAAACACTCCCGAACCACCGTATACGTGTCGAAGAGGCTTTGACAAAAGCTCTCTGGGTAGCACAGATGTTTACGGCAAACTCTTTGACGATCGGGATGAAGTCAAGGATGAAATTAAATCCGTCCATGTTTAGTCGGGTCCATATTTCGTATTTGCACAAATAGTATGCTGGTATAGTATGCTAGTATATATATATATATATATATATATATATATATATATATATATATATATATATATATATATATATATATATATATACAGAGATATTTAAAAATATACGAAACGTTCCACGTCTAATCGAACGAAAGAAACTTCTCACCGTCTCAAATTCTTCTCAACCTTCGATAACTCGTGATATTTCTCATTGAGAGTGTCCGTGATATTTTGCAGTTTTTTATTTTTTTTATTTTTTTTTATTTCAGTAAAATTCACGCGCACGTACTTGTCGAAAAATTGTAAGAACCTTATGCGATCGTTGTAAAATTTCGGAAAAAATACACGTCCATATTTCATTCGAAACTGAAGCTGCTTTGTTGAAAACAATTTTCTTCTACAAGCCAAAATAGCTCGCACGATACATGGTTTTTTTTTTTAAATGCGAAAATTCTCGATTTTTGGCCAACGCAAAACAGCGACTTTGAATCAAGTCTGATGCTAAAATTAATTACTAAAGTCACGAATTACTCTTGGCCAATGACATTAAAATTTTACAAAGTTTTCAAAGGATCTTAGAGGGATTTCGGGTCTTTCGAAAATTTTGACATGAAATTTCTCATGCTAATACTGCCTGTAGCATTGGATTATATATGTATATAAGATATGGAGTCTCCACTTGACACCCGGTGGGGTTGGTAGAGCTGCTCAGCGTAATCGGAAACCCCTAGTGCCATGGACCGCGCGGCGAGAAATGCTCGAATTCGAGTTCTAGCTCGTTAGAATTCTACCCTTACAACGGAATCGGCGCGTCTGAAGAGTCTCTTATTCGTGCTCTCAACTCACGTATTATATACACCACACAACCATCGTCCAAACCCTCGGTGCGTACTCATTCAAATTAATCGATCAAACTCCCCGGAGATGATGAGTCAAATATCACGCGAATATATGGATAACTTTAAAAAGTCGGGTAACCCTTTAAGATGTACGGCAAAAGTGAACGAGCTGTGAAATTTGTAATCCAAATTTCACTGGTACGGGCTACATTTTTTTTTTTTGTGAGTCGGGAGAGTGATTCCATGGAGCAGGGCGTTGAGAAAATTAAAAAAAAAAAAGAAAAAATGAATGTAAAAAGAGAAGAGACGGTGCTTTAAGGAGGGTGGATATACCTGCGTCAAAATGATAAGAACGAGCTGAAATTTTTTCAGTATATATACGTCCATAGGAATCACGTACTTGCGAAAAATTTCAAGTTAATCGTCTGTATATAGTTGTCCTGTAATTAATTATTGAAGTTGTACTCTTATACATGAGCGATCGGAGCAAACTCGTATGATATTTCAAGAAATACTTCATAACTCGGTCAAAAAATGATGAGAATTTAATGAAAATGGATCCAGATAACTATAATCGCATTTTTGGGAATAAGTTTGCAAAGAGCAAAATGCTTCGTGTGCACAATAAGTTATTAAGAAATTCTAAAAATAAAACAGCTTTCGCGGTTGTATAAAAATGTTCGCTCGGGAACATATATGTGTCGCGGATCTCAATCTCGCACGCTGCCCGCTCTCGGCAACCCGCGCACAAGCGACGCGTCACCGCGATTTTCCCTTCCCGCATGAAGGTAGCCACCCTCCTTAATGGTGGAAGGTTCGGGAGTCGCATAAACCCAACTTTCGGGGTGCCTTGAACGCGAGCATTTTCTTCTCCTTTTTTTTTTTCCGTTACACGAAACGGTTTTGTTTTTATGGGCCACGTTTTTGACGTTAAGCTCGGAGCGCTTTACACCTTCCGCTTACCGTATAGTTTCACACCGGTGGCTTCGCTTTTAACTCGTTCCTTTTCTTTTTTTATTTCCAACAGAGAGAGCTCAAAAAAAATTTAGTATTTTCACAAGTACAAGGTTTATGTAAATCCAGTACGGGGTTTATGCAAAGGGACATACATTATATTATAGTGATATGTTAAGAAAAAAAAGAGAGAAGCAACTTCCTTATTTTCGTTCCTCACGAATCTCGTTGTGGCTGTGCACTAAAAAAAAACACTCTGCCCGCACGACCCAGTACCTTGAGAAGTGGTTTCCCCTATGCATGAATTTTGGAATTTTCGAGGATAAAAAATGTAAGTTAAGGTCTTTTTTACAATTTGGATATCGCGAAACCCTTTTACGTGTATATGATACCTAAGAAAACGGAAATTTTCGTTCGCAAAAAAAAATGCGGAGATTTTTCCTTCCTCAATATGTTGTAATTTCTCGTAAACTAACAATAAGTCACACGCACCGATAAACGATAGTAACCCCATTTTATCGAGCCAAACATTTTCCCTTCGAAAAAAAAATTCATTCATAACCGTATAAAACCGCCTTTGAATATATATGCTTGGATCAGAGTTATGCTAATTTCCGTGGTTAAGCCGTATCATATAAGCACGACGATGAGCGTATCCGGTTAGAGACGAGACAGCGAGATGAGCCACGAACGAGTTAGGTTGTGGCCCAGCGAGTGTGCGTTGACAAGATATATGTACATCAGTGGGTCGCAAGGGAGGTCAAAGGTGTACGATAAGAGAGAGAGAGAGAGAGAGAGAGGGCCGTAGGTGGCATTTTGAGGTCTTTAAATCGGGGTTGAGCTGGTCCAGGGCAGCGGAGCAAATTGTGCGGTCGTCCACCCTCGTTGTTCCGGGTTGTTTGCCGATGGATCACGGAGAGTTAGGGGAAGCAGGGTTATATTTTTGTGCGAACAGAGCATAGGAAGGCAAGGGCGGATCGACCGAATTTATCATGCGGCTCGTTCGGTGCAATAACCTCGAATCTGTAGTTATACTTATATCTTTCACTCCAACGCTCTGAACGTTTTCTCCGCCTCCCCCCCCCCCCCCCCCCTCAAACCCTGTTCAGGTATTTTTGACTGTGTTCATGACACATCCAGGGAAAATACTGCGTTGAAATTTTTAAAAAACTTGAGTCGGCAGTACTGGTTCACTGTAAAATATGTAAATAGTTATGGTTTATCAACGTAACTGAGTACCTACAGTGAAATGGCGCACGAAGAATCAATCATCCCTAAAAAATTTAATCCTCTCCGACCGAGAATAATCATTTGCATTCTGTAATAAAGAGTAAACGAATACTGTAGGGCACTTTTATAAAATAATGAATAATATACAATTTATAAAAAAAAAAATAGACAAAAATAGTTTTTTAAATGTAGCGAGGGATGCCCATCTCTGCCCGAAATATATCCCGCAAAATACACGAAAAATCTCTCTCTCTCTCTCTCTCTCTCTCTCCGTGGGCAAAGAGGATCAGGGGGACTAGACCGTGCGCAGAAAATTCGTGCGGTATTCAAATTCTTTCTTTCTCTCTCTCTCTCTCTCTCTCTCTCTCTCTCTGTGGTCGAAAACCACGGTCTCGTGATGGGGGAGACTCGGCCCATATCAGCATGCAACCGATGCATGGGTGCATTTGGGGGCTCCCTCTTCGCTTTTCGACCAAAGTCTCCGCGTGCCGGGTTCACATTTCAAAGCAATCATGAGAGCCTAAAGCTCCGTGACTCGAGCGTGAAACAAACCAACGGTGGGCGAACATAAAAGTGTGTATATATATATATATACATATATATACTCAAGACGTAGTACATGTACATCTGCAGGAAAGTTGAATGTAGTGGGCGAGAGAGCACGCAGAGTCACGAGCAGAGAGTCAGCAGTATGTACCAGCGCGATACGAAACGAAATGGGAACTGGTTGGCTGACTCTGGCCTCTGCCCTGAGCTCTTAGCCTGAGCAACGTGCAGGTTAACTAACGAAAAAAAAAAAAAAAATACTCGAAGCAATTCTCCACTACCAATGTACACTAGAGATAATTATAAGCATAAAGTATATGTACCGGCATACATGCAGAGGATGTAATTGATCACGGTGTGACGAAGGAGTTCAATGACTTTTTGAACTCGATCGACGAAATTCGAATGGCGTCTTCGAAAATTATAAATGGCTTTCAGAAAACTCTACAACCGATACACTTCAGTTACAAACAAATTTACGTAAGGAGCTTGAGATTGGCTGTGAGTCCTTGAAAAAGCGCATTCACCATTGAAAAATTTGTCAAATAAGAGATGTGTAACATTCTCTGTTTAACTGATATACCCCTCAAAACGCGAGTATTTTTTAATCGATAATCTACCACAGTTTAACCTCGCTGCTCGAAACTTTAAAAATCCTGGATTCACGCGTTGCAAAACTTTTACGATTGAATAATTGAGTATTAAACGCCGGAAGTCTATCATAATATCGCCGAAAAGGAAAGCGCAGCTTATCGATCATGAAACATATATGCCTGTGCCAATACCTCCTCGAACGTTCATCCCTCATTAATTGCTAAAAAAATTCACGAAAATAATGACAAGTACATATCGTCCATTGGCGTG